>NW_019280725.1:79850-118076 GCF_000648695.1 Onthophagus taurus | reverse complement strand
AATAAATTACATTGATTGTTATGGAAACATGCATGGATGTCTCGAAATTAATTAAATGTCAAACAAGCGATAATACAAAGGTTCGTATTACAGCGATAATACAAAGGTCCGTATTATCGTTCTCCATGGTTACGGCCAAATAACCGCTGAAATACTCGCAATTGACGGAAAACCGCGAATTCTTATTGGCGTTAACGATATGAATGAAATAGTCAAAAATATTTGATGTTATTGTGAAAGTGTGGAATGATATTTGAAATTAGATTTGAGATATATACAACACGCTCAGGTGTTCTTTACGCTGCGTGATCTCTCGAATACAACGAATCCTGAAAGCGTAAGGTTTTTGGGATTCCCCTCAACATCGACATGTTGAGGGGAAACGTATCCCAGGACGTTTTGCGCGTTACGTATTTTTCCCTCTACCAAGCTACTATGACTTATGCGTTGCTTGCGTGGGACGGTGCGAGCATGTGCGATAGTATTTTCAAACTACAGCGCAGAGCTATCAGAATTCTTGACAATTTGAAATATAGTGAAGAATGTAAAGGCTCTTTCATTAAACTAAATATTTTGACATTTCCATGCCTCTATATTTTGGAATGCGCTGTATATGCAAGGCATTGTATATGCAAGGCATTGTATAAGCAAGTGTGAAACAAATGGAGATGCTCACAGTTACAACACTCGTAACAAAGACTTACTTCTACTACAACACTGTAGATTGTCCAGGAGCCAGAAAAGTTTTAACTACATTGCCCCAAAGTTATTTAATAAATTGCCAAAAACTGTACAGATGCTCCCGGCTGCTAGATACAAAAATTACTTGAAGAGCTTCTTGTCAAGGCGCGCTTTCTATTCGATTGAAGAATTTTTATCATGTGACATGACAGACGAGTCTGTAATGAGTGCATAAATTCATGAATATATATGTTTACATGAAATGTTAATGTGTTTATTTTTTTAATATGTTTATATAACATGTTTGATAATATGTTTCTTTTTTCCCCGTTTTGAACTTTTATTGTATTTTATCATTTTATTGCGCCTTTTCTCGCTTTTTTTTTGACATGTGTAAGTATTGTAAAGTATTTATAGCACAAATAAACTATTCTATTCTAATACAAAATGGCCAAAGATAAAGTGGGAAGTTAATGTAGAAAAGATTGTGTACAACCGACGAAATATACAAGAAGTAAGCAACATGGTAAAAATCAGAAACAACTTTAGAAGATTGCACTGTTTTTATGATTTTCTTTACAACATTTATTTACATTTCTTCTTCCTCAGCCAATATTCATCTACTGCTGGACATAAGGCTCTTCCAAATGTATCCCAAAATTTATTTCTGTCTTTTGCTGTTCTTATCCATTCTTATCCCGCCACACCCTTGACATCATCGATTCATCTCTTTTGCGATCTCTTCTAATTTCTCGTGGTCTCCAAAAGTTTATGTTTTTTGTTAATTTTTCTGCGTTTTCTTTTGCCATATGCCCGACCAATTGCCACTTAAGCCTTGCTACTCTAGTCATAATATCTGTCACTTGTGTTTTTCTGCAAATATCGCTATTTTGAATCTTGTCTCTAAGAGTGACACTCAGCAATACTCGTTCCATCGCTCTTTGGGATACACTAAGTTATTCTGCAGTTTTCCTTGTCAAGTCCATGGTTTCAAGTCCATATGTAATCACTAGCAGTATGCAGCTATCCTTGTTTTTCAGTACAAAACTGAGTTTTCCAAACGCCGTCCTTGATGGTTGAATCCATCGTTTTATTTTGGCTGTTTGATTTTCTTTAGCAATTTTAATAGTGTGAAAGATATTTGTACAGGTTTACATCCTCTAAAGAGATATTGTCAATGGCAACATCATAATGCGTGTTGCTCATTATTTTGGCTTTATGCAGGATCATTTTAGCCCTATTTTCTTTGAGTGTTCGTTTAGATCTTGTAACATGTTTAACCTTCTTACCAACTTTGTTTTTTTAAAGGTTTACATTAACTTATTTTACCCAGAACTGATAAATGGGAATACAATGTAGAAAGTGTACATCAGATACAAAATATACAAGGAGCATAGGACGGAACAGCAATAATTTTAGAAGGAATGATTAACATTACATGTATGAAGGTAGATGATGGCGTTGGAGGAAACTAACACATATTATTGAATTAAAAATGTAATGGGAAAGTTCAAATACTATTTAAGGGAATTAAAATTTTTAAATCATACATAAACATAAAGATAAATGAAGTAAATTTTTAATCAAGTAATTCTTATTATTAACAATACTGACAAGATAACGCATTTGCTTTGTATCTATTTATATACAAAAAAAAATAGACATTTAACTATAAATAAAGTCAGGAAAGTTGTTTATTTTACTTACAAATAATGTGTAAACATTATTGTTTAGAGCGTTACATTAAAGAAAACATAGATATAAAACAAATTTAAAAATATTCTCAACATTTTTTAAAAAAATACAAAAAAAAGAGTCAAAAATCTTTTAATCACCTTCAATGTGGAGCGGCGGTACATTATCGACGATATCACTTTGTTGTGCATACTCTAACCCCTCCATAAAACTCAAGTGGAATGTTTCTGCGTCATTTTCATTTGAAAACGATGCTTGTAAAGTTCTCCATTCGAATATTTGATTGGCCCATTCAACAGCTCTCCAAGAACAATTTGTATCATTAATCTGATTAAAATAATAAAGCAAATTAAAATTCATTTTCATTAATTATTAAGGAAACTTACAGTCATAACTGTATTCATTCCAATCATGGTGTTACTAAGCTCTACGTCATCTTGGGTAAAGTGAATTCTGGCCCCAAAGATTTCATGGTCGTAAGAAACAGTTATATCACCACTTCCAAGGGGTATCCATTTCCCAGACGAGTCTTGTTCCGATAAATCGCATTTATTCCGGAACATTATTGAACTATAACAAATGTTAAAAAGTACATTTTAATAGTAATAACTAAACAGCGAGGGATTGAAACCTAAAAATTCACTAATCAAACATTCTCCAAAACATACCACATAAACTGGACCTACCTTCAAACATTCACAAAATTTCTGATTCACCTACTTACGTCGCTAAATAATCATTCTTAACTCATGTAACTGTGGGGTAGAAAAATATTTATATTAATTAAAAATTGTTTAAAACGGGAACAAATATCAAGAAAATGTAAACCAAAAATGCTATAATAATATATTTTATGAAATACGCTTACAAGAAGTATTAACATTGAATTAACTGCTTAAACTAAAAACCTAAACAACCTGACCTCTTATTCGTCAAAAAACGACCATGCATCACTCCAACTCTGCAGTCGAGTTTACTTTAATCCCGTCTAAATATTACAATCATTCAATAAAGATAATAATAAAATAAAGAAAATTGTTTCAACTTACCGTTCTTCATCCTCATCATAATCATCTTCGTCATTACTTTCGGTGTGTTGTTCTTCTTCATATCCACCGCTATCTTCAACAAATCCCGTAACAGTCGTCGGAATATTCTTGTTGACTTGATTTTCTTTGACCGAATCTATGGCTTTCTGAACTACTTCACGAAACGTTTGCGACAATTTGCATGTTTTGAATTTTACCGCTAAATTTTCAAGATTTTTTCCGTCGTCGGTGAAATTGTATCCAAACCAACACCACGCAACATCTGATGTAGACATTGGTTGTGGATCCAAGTCGGTTGTTATTAATTGATTAAGGACTACTTTATGAACTTGTTCTCGTCTCAATAATAAACGATAAGTACCTGTTTAAATAAGTATCATTTTAAATAAAAATTAACAAGTGTCATAATTTCCTCGTTGATTTCGATGAAATTTGGTACAGCCATAGACTGGACCAAAATACAGTGTGTTAATTAATTATCGTACCCGACGTCATCATTACAAGTATGCAACCAATATCACAGTAATGGTATTGTAATACGCGATTTGCGTATGATGCGTATTGCATTGTGATATTGGTTGCATACTGGTTGATATTGGTTGCATACAATGCAATACGCATCATACGCAAATCGCGTATTGCAATACCAATACTGTGATATTGGTTGCATAGTTGTAATGATGACGCCGGGTACTATAATTAATTAACACACTGTACAGTAACACACGGTCGGTGTAGAAATATAGCTTCTATTATGGACGTGACAGTATCCAATGGAAAAGAAATGTTCCTACTAAAATTATAAGGAGTAAGAGATAATTTAGTATCCAATAGATCTGGGCCTAGAGGAAACGCCAATAGACGCTTGGACTTGCGTCGAAAGTTTTCACCAGAACATGACGCAATGTCAAAAAACAAATTTGAAATTTCCGCATTATTTGGATTGTTATATTACGCTGAACTAATGAAATCAGCACATCTAAATAAGCATGATTTATGGTCAAAAGATCTGTTCATCTCCTGTGCGTCCACAAAGAGATTTTTGTTTCTGTTAAGGTGTCTTCGTTTTGATACTGTGAGAGACTAGACTGAATGAAGAAAGATTGTTAAATTGGCACCTCTCCGAGAAGTTTTGTCAAGATTAGAGAATACGCAACGATTGATGAAAAATTTAAACTGTTTCGTGGAAGGTTTTTGTTTCGCCAATACATAAAGAGCAAACCTGTTCGTTATGAAATTAAAATATTCAATACACTTAATGTCAAAAAAAAGATATGAACCCACTACCAGCGACACTGATAGTCAAATTATTTCCAAGAACCCAAAACTGATTACCAGCTATTTCAAAAACACTTCAACTTATGACTTTCAGAAGTACTGGTCCGTATAACTGTTTAAGATGGCTTGCCATTTCATATCCTTATTACCTCTCAAGACATCAGAGAAGGTTTATGAGCAAGTTGGTTCTTCTCCACTCTGAGAAAATTAAAAATAAAATAACTTCTGAAATATGTAGTTTAAAGGTACTATACAGCATAACATTCAATGAGTGATCTTCAGTTCGTAACCGTCGATACATTAATTAATGTGCATTCTAGTGAAGAATTATTTAGGAATATCGGGTTAGTACGTCCAATTGGTTCAGTACCAGCAGAAAAATGTTTATCATTAGTTGAACAAAAGTTGGCAACTTTTGATTTAGAAATGAATGAAGTTAGCATCACCACTGATGGTACAGCGATTATGATAAAATTAAAAAACTAATAGATGCTGAACATCAGTTATGCTGGGCTGATGGTATAAATTTAGCCATAGCAGATGTTTTCTATAAGACCAAAAGTATAAATGATGATGACAAAATGCAATATAAAATTTTCAGAAGATGATATGAATTTATTATTCGCACATATTAACGTTATGCCGAAGAGATTCCAATCTTTTGACTGCCAAGGCTTCATTAAAGTTCATGGTAGATACGCTGTCTGAACAAGAAAGTTTAATTGCTTTGAAATTGCTAAATGCATTAAAACTTCGAATCTCGCAAAGAATTACAGATACATCACAAATACGGTAGTATCTGCAAACTGGACATCAAGAAGAACTAAAGTATCCCTAACGAAGCGCATTGTTTAATTAAGCAAACGATAGAAGAAGAAGCACTACTACTTGAAAATCTACAAGTACCATCCTGCTCATCAATAGACGCAGAAGTAATCATTGTACCACCACTAGAGTCCTCCATCTCCATCTGATAGCGACATACTAAAAAGGAAATTGCAGGTAACCGGGATTTCTTCCGGTATTCTAAGCTCTACTTGGAAACTAAACATCCGCCTCAAAAAAATTAACCCTTGTAATTTTTCGAAAGAAAATGACATAACTTGAAAAATCTACAAACTTCTATTTGTAAGCTAAGCCATACTGATAAGTATGGCTTCAAGTAGCATGTTATCTCGTGGCATTAAAAGTAGGTAAGACGTCCTAACTCCACACAATTGTCGAAAATCTCATATTGCTTGCTGCAATCGATATGGTCAGTGTTAGTAGAGTAGGCATGCATGTAAAAAAATGACACAACATGGCTGCGGATGTTCGCAATCAGATAATTCAGCAAATGAGTTTTTAGTATTCAGTTTGATGAATCAACCGATGTAGCAAACATGTCTTAGTTCTTATGTTTTGTAAGGAATGAATCCGATACTTCAATAAAAGAAAATGTGTTGTTTTGCAAAACAGTACCGGTTTATGCAACAAGACAAGGATTCTTTGATGTTTTTATGATGCTATTACAAATTATACGGACATAGATTGGTCAAAACGTATTTAAAAAATGACATTTTTGCTGATTTTGCCTTTAAACTATGTCAGATAACAGTTAAAGCATTATACAACGTGTTCATAAAACATTGTAAATTTTGTGTTCATGTTTTTCAAACGGCTTTTTCATAAGTTTTTTAAATATGTTATATACAGGGAGTGAGTTATTAGTATCTTGGCGCTGGATAGTTACTAAACCGTTTGAAAAACAAAAAAATATTTTATACAAAAGTTGCTCGACTCATCACTTTCTATTACGTAGAATTATTTTCATTTATACCCGGTGTTCCATTTAAGCGTAGCGGAGAGTACGTACATTTGTTTAAAAGGAACATCCTGTATATTTTATCATATTATGAATACAACTAAATTTGTTTATACTACCGTATATGTTACTATTTCACAGCGTTCATAGTTCCTGAGATATTCAACTGTTCTTCCAAAATGTGCCCATTATAGGATCTTTTTAAAAACCAGTAAAAGCCAGTAGCTAGATGATAATATTCAAAGATATTAGATACACTATTCAGGTTGTTTATAGCTTAGTTACTTTTGATGTTTTTCAAATCGCTTTTTCTTAAGTTTTATAAATGGAATACCTGTATATTGTGTGCTAGTTGAATTGTTCATCAAGTTCCCTTTAATTAATGATGAGCTTGTCATATGTCTAACTTTAATAGTGTTTCTGATATTTAGAATTTAAAGAAAAATGTGTAATAAAATGTCATTATTGTACTGAAAAAAGTGACAGAATGTCATATTTTTTTCGTTTGTCTATCATTTGTAAATCAGTATTATATTAAAATACAATTAAAAAAAAAAAAAACTTTAATGAATAAATAATCAAAACATGATAAAAATACTAATAATGGCAGAACAATAAATCCCTTTTTTAATTACTAAATTATTTGAAGGAAATGCAGCAACAAACTATAAACAATTACTAAACGTTGCTCAACAAGTAGGTATTAATTTCATTAATTAGAAGTTGTTCAAAATGGCGCCCATTTTCTCTTCTACAAGCATTAATGTGCTGTATAAAAGACCTTGAGGTATCTCTTAACATGTGCATCTTATTTTCTCTAAAGTCGTAAATTATATGGCAAAACAATTGCATATTTTATTATATACATCTTTTTAAATCTCCTAAAGTACCAAGTCGCATTAAAATTGGTATATGGCAGCAAAATTATTTTACATTACAAAATATTAATCAAATAATAAAAGGAAGAACAAAAAAAACCTATAAAAATAGACAGAATATGATATTAAGTACAATAACAATAATAATAATTGGTCTCTTACAAAACATTGATTAAAGCAACAGTTTTTGATTGAATTAACAAATTTTCTACAAACGTGTTTTTCTTAAAAACTATTGCTTTGATCAAAATTTTTTAAGCGACCAATTGATAGATAATTGATCACTTTACACGCGTAGAGAGCAATGGCGTAGACTATATTTTTAAAAAAGTGCTTTTTATAGCAGATAATGTTTAATTTTAAAGAAACTTTTGATCCGCTATATCTCGCCAACGAGGCATTTGCGACCCCATGTATATTAAGACTATTCATCTTAATTTTTCGTGTATTATCTTCTCTAGAAGTCTGTCAGCGATTTTTTGAATCATCCTGTATATGTTTTAAATTTTTTTATTATGTGCTGGTTAAATTCTCCATCAAGTGCCCTTTAATTAATGTTAAGTATGTCATATGTCTAACTTTAGCGGTTTTCCTGATATTTAGGATTTACGGAAATATGTGTATGTAATGAAATATGCCATTATTGTACTTAATACTACATACTGTCTATTTTTGTCAGCTTTTTTGTTTTTTTCTTTTTCGTTTGTCTCTCATTTGTCACCAGTACTTTAATTTAACTTTACTTTAAGTAATGCTCTTAACATTTATTAAACAATAAATCCCTTTTTTATTCAGTAAGCTATTAGAAGCAAATGCAGAAACAAACAATAAACATTTACTAAACATTGCATAACAAGTAGCTATTAATTCAATTAATAGGCAAGCCGACTTAAAACATGAACATCAATAACATTAAAATATTAATTTAGTTTTCATAAAACGAATATTTGAATTTTGTAATTTATGCAACATATTATTTTTGATAAATAAATAATCAAAAAGTGATAAAAATACAGAATAAAATTAAATGGCAGAATAATTGCATATTCCATTACTTATACTTTTTTAAATCTTATAATATTTATTAAGTAATCATATTAATTAGGTATTTGGCAGCAAAATTATTTTACATTATAAAATATTAATCAAACAAAAACAGAAAGAACAAAAGAAAACTGATATAAATAGACAGAATGTAATATTAAGTAGAATTATTACACATTTTTCTTTAAATTATAAATATTACGAAAACTACTAAAATTAGATGTGATATACTTATCATATAATTTACAGTGTTTTATGAACACGCTGTATAATGTACCTAATATCTTTGGATACTATCATCCACCTACAGGCTTTGACTATTATCTGACACAGTTTTAAAGACAAACTCGGTAAAAATGTCGTTTTTACATAGCTTTTAAAAAGATTCTGTAACGGGCATGTTTTGGAAAAATAATTGAATATCTCCGGAAGTATTAACACTGTGAGTTTGCAAACATATACGGTTGGAAAACTAAATTTAGTTGTATTCATAGCAACATATATACAGAGCGTTCCATTTAAAAAAAAATTACATGCTTGCCGTCGCGCCTAAATGCAACACCCTGTATAAAGGAAAATAATTTTACGTTATAGAAAATGGTGAGTTAAACAGCATTTGTCTAAAACATATTTTTCTATCTCAAATGATTTAGTAGTAGCTATCGACCGTCGGGATACTAATAACTCCCTCTGTATACTGAGTGTCCCATATCTTCCGCATCAGAGCATTTACGGTTGAAGGATACATTATTCTAAAACGATTTTTCTAATAAAAATTTTCGAAATGTTTATAATAACCGCACGGAAACTGTTTAAAGTCGTCTAATAACGATTCATGGAAAGAGAAATAAACACGTGAGAAACGAGTTTAGAACGGCGCGGCGACCGATTGCCTGAGTCTAATTTGCGATCTCCTATTGGACGACTGTATAATGGTCTGATGCGGAAGATATGAGACACGCTGTATATATATTTGTTCTCATAATTTCATTGCTACTTTTCAATCGTATTTTTTAAAAATTCTCTTTGATACAATTTTGTATAGCTTCAAATAACTCGTAATTATGTGTTCAAAAATTTGTTGAAAATCTTTCAACCCCTAAAACTTGCCCCAGAGGCGTTTACCACACGTGTAAAAAACCACGTAACCTTATTTTGGTCCATTCTATAACTACTAAATTTCATCGAAATCAGTGAGACAGTTGTCACACTTCCCTTGTAAAAATTATTAATAAAAATATTTTAAGACTTACAATTGATTGGGTGATGCAATATCTTCATTTGTCCAACTCCACGTTCTTTCCAATTTTTTGTATTATTATCATATCGATACAATTTCGCTCTTTCATTAAACAACACTTCTTCGTCTTCTTCCCCAGTTGAAATAACAATAGTTTCTGGTAATGGAACAATTGGTTCGAAATGTGGATCATATTCTTCATCATCGCCATCACCGCCTCCTTCGTGATCTCCATCTTCTGTTTTATGGTGTTGTTGGTTACTTGGTTGCGATGGTTTATTTGGATTAGTGGCCGATTGAAAAACTGGCTTTCCTGCTCCAAGATAAGTAAATGGGTTTTCGTCTTCTGAAGGTTTCTGTACAAATGCATTTTCTGCAGATTTTGCCAAAACGGTAAAGGTAAAGTTTGGATCTGTTTTAAATGGTAAACCACCATCGTACTTCTTTTCTTCTTTACTAACTGGTGCTTCTTGAGCGACAATCGATCCAAAAGATAAATTGGCTTGTGTATTCGCACCCAAAGCGGATTTGCCAAAAATTGTAGAAATATTTTCTGTGTTTGACGTTTCTATTTTTTTATCCGTCGGAGGATTAACATTGCTGCTACCAGAACCACCGAAGATATTTGTAGAGGATGATTGAAATGTAGTGGTTGTTACCGATGTAGGTGTACCACTTGAATTGAAATTACTACCAAAAATATTAGGAGTGGACGACTGAAAAATTGTGCTTGTTGGTGGTGTTGATGCAGTTGAATTGGAATTTCCACCAAACACATTACTAAATAATCCACCACTAATTGAGCTTGTATTACCAAAAACATGTTCTGACGTTTTAGCAGGTGGGTTTGCAAAGATACTACCTCCTCCAAAAATTTGGCTTGAAGGTTGTGTTGTTGACGAAAATATTTTATTCGAACCAAAAACGTGTGTTGTTGTTAAAGGATTCAAATTAGAGAAACAACTTGAAGAGGTCGATAATGAAGTATCCGGTTTATACGAAAAATTAAATGATGGTTTAGGACTTGCAACTGTAGTAGATGATGTGCTTGAGTTAATCTCACTTGCAGACTTGCTAACATTCAAAATTGCAGGTTTTATTAAAAGAGATTTTAAGGTTGTTTCTGATTTTGCTGTATTAAAAGGATTTCTTTTAATTTGCTCCGCTGCCTGTGGTGTTGATGTAGGTGTTGCCAGCAGAGCGTCAGATACAGGTGTTTGAAAGATAGAATCCGTTCGCGACATATCGCTTAAAGGCGTTCCAAAGAACGATGTATTAGAACCAAACGTATTCGTCGATTGGGTTTTATCTAAATTTTGCTCATCTTTACTTTTTAAAATATCTTTTAACGACACATCATCCTTTTTACATTCATCGCATGTACAATCAGGCATTTGACGATAAGCCATAAATTTGCGGGGTAAACCAAGTTTAATCGCTTCTTGTTCTTCTTCAGGCGTTACCGTTGTCTCAAACACAATTTCTACATCAGACTCATCAGACTTTGTGTTATTTTCAGAACTCTTTTCAGGTTTATCAATTTTTTTAACTTCGACAGCTTCTTGTATGGCGGTCATAAATTCCTTGGCGATATCTCCGTTCTTGAAACGGAGACAAAATTGTCGGTGTTCAATTTCTCCTTCTGAATAATCAGCGGCTGCAAACGACCATGATTTTTCATCTTTCGCGCTATATTTAATTTCCGCAGTTAATATGTGATTCAGACAAATTTTCAGTACTTGTTCACGGCGCATCACGACTCTGTAAGTATCGACCAATAAAGCATTAAACTTAACAACATTGACAAAATGTTTATTACAATTAAAATGACTAGTATAATCATTGAATTTATTTTTAATTTGACAAATGACATTGGCAAAAGGATTTTTATAACATATTATGGCCAACATTACAACATACATATTTTTGAATAAAAAATTGTTTATTACTTTCAGTTTTTCCAGAAAACTGAACAGAACACCCTATATAACATTTTGCAATAGAGCTAAAAACTACGAATTAAATGATACCCATAATCTAATATTAGTATATAGAACTTATGTTAATTAATAAAAAAAAAATGAGAAAATGGAGCGCACACAACTTTTAAAGTATGTCCCTACCTAACAGAATTTTTAAAAGATAAAGGCCATCCACCTCGAAACACCTCGTAGAACCTAAAACGGAAATCAAATTCCAAAAACGAGCAACCTCGTACGAAAATGAACACTGGAATTTTGAGGATCTACGAGAAGGAATGGGATTTAAACGGGGTACCAGGTATCCAATCTTGCGGGAGAAATGGTTCTCCAAAAAGAAGGTTGGAATAGAGGCCAATTACCTCCTTCCGAAAAAAAAATACCAATTTCGAAACAACAGAAATATGTCTCGGATAAGACGAAGTACAAACTAGATGTCACGACTCTGCAAGAAATAGATTGCCAGGAATAGGATACCTTATAAAAGGACAGCATATAGTGGTGGAAGTGATAATAGACATGAGTTTGATTGTGGATTTGTTGTCAAAAGGAAAGTACAACAACGAGTGACGAGTTTTACACCTATCAGCGAAAGGATATGCTATGTCCGAATCAAAATGACAGAAATCTATTAATCTTCACAATACACCCACTGAGGAGAAGACCAAGGAAGAAAAAGTACATAAAACTGCTTTTTTTACACTGCTACAAAAGGAATTAGTAATGGTAACAAACTGATAATCGAAGATCTCAATGCACAAGTAGTAACATAATCTGCACTAGGAAACGAATAACAATGGAGAGAAGTTAGTACAGTTTGATACAAGTAAGAATCTACTTGCAAGAAGCATCTCATTCCCACACAAAAGCATCCACAAAGGAACGTGGGTTACTCTAGCTGGATAATCAACCAACTAAACTGATCATGTAGTTGTGGATAGTAGATCATATTCTAGCATCACAGACGTAAGAAGCTACAGAGGAGCTGCTTGGAATCGACAACTACCTTGTCAAAATCAAACTACGAGAAAGGATTAGTGAAGCTGAAAAGAAAGCAGCTGACAAAGCTAAAAAGTACAATACACAAAAATTGCAAGAAGATATGGACGCCCATATTAATTATAAGACTAGAGTTATGGAAGAACTACGTAACATGGAAATTAATGAGGAGGAATGAGGTTATTAAATTCTTGCTGAAGAGCTATTAAAATGATGCTGCAAAATATTAAATGATACCGAAGAGGTAGTTGGAAGTCTAGAAGGGGTAAAGAGGAATGACTGGTATGACGAGGAATGTAAGGATACTATTGACAAAAGAAACAAGGCGTGACAAAAAATGGCTCCTTAATAAAGTATCCCAACCCAATCCCAAATACGTAAAATGAGCTTGGACGAGATAAATAGCATAAAGAGGGTAAAATGTAATAAGGCACTAAGGGTAGATGATATCCCAACAGAGCTACTGAAGTATGGAGGTGAGGAGCTCATGGTAACCATATATCAGCTTATGGTAAAAATCTGGGAGACTGAGAAGATGCCTACAGGTTGGTAGACTGTCCTCATGTTTCCAATACGTAAAAAAGGGGTAAGCTTAACTGTCGAAATTATAGGGGGATATCTCTTCTCTATACCACATATAAAGTCCTAACAGAATACTATGGCTCAAAATTACCGTAGGCCAAGGAGAACTTAGGCGAATAGAAAGATGGGTTTAGAGGCTGCATATCCACCACACAGTCTTGAAACTAATTGAAAAAGCATAGTTCATAGGCTTTAAGCAAGTCTATAACACCATGGATCAAGTAGCACTCCAGAGAGTTATTAATGAGTTGCAAACAGATTATGCACAAAGAAACATAATTAACAGCATACGCAGATGACATCGTCATAATGGGAAGATACTACAGTTGATAAAACATCGAAATAATATTGGACACAGTAGATATAGCGGCGCCTTGGTTATAAGCAGTCTCAGCTAAATAATTCAACACGATATTTTCTGTGCTAATTTAATCGAAATCGCTTACGGACGAGGAATATCTACAGTTTAATACGTATTATTGTGATGATATTAATGGTGGCGCCTTGGTACCCAGCGGCCCAACCTTAATTAAATAATATCATATATTTTCTGACAAAACATATTGTGCCTTGGTTAATCGATCGTACGTTCTTATTGCTATTAACTCCAGCTTGCTTGCGGCTTGCGATGCAAGATGTGCCACCCAATATACTGTGTAAGTGTAATTAACTACGGACTTTGCCCAAAGTGGTTCAGGTAAGCTTGAGTTTCACGTGTTTTCCTTGTCAGTGATGCACACGACGCACTCTGCAAGTTTCAACTTGTCGACGATCAGTCTTTCCCTTACTGCGGTTGAGTGTACTTCAAAATAAAAGTTTTTCGAACTATTTCAAAATGAGATACATGCAACCAACGCCGAATCAGAATTGAGATCCAAATTTATGGAAAAATTAATGAACATGACCAAGTCATCAAATTAATTTCTAATTGAATATTGTCGCCTTAAACGTTACGATGTGCTACGTTTAGGTGATAAAAAAAGTTAATACTTCCGGTTTCTGATCCAATTACTGTAAAATATTTTGTTACAAATGACGATCTTTTTGATGTAATTCACAACGCTCATCGTGAATGTGGGCACGGTGGAAGAGATAGAATGATAAAAGAGCTAGGCAATAAATATGCGAACGTAACACGAGAAACAATAATTTGCTGTTTACAGCTCTGTCAAGTATGCCATAAAAAAAGGAACCAGCCTAAAAACGGATTAACAGTTAAACCAAAAGTTTCCCGAGGACAGGTCGATCTCATAGATATGCAGACTTGTCGTGATGGTGATTTCCGATATATTTTTAACTACCAGGATCATCTAACTAAGTTTACAATTTTACGTCCATTGAAGACGAAGACAGCAGAGGAAGTGGCTCACACCTTATTGGATGTTTTTGTATTTTGGGAACTCCCAGCGTGTTGCAGTCGGACATCGGACGAGAGTTTGCTAATCGAGTAGTTGAAGAGTTAAGAGAAGTGTGACCCGAGCTAGCAATAGTCAGATGGAAGACAATAACACTAAGCATTAGAGCGAAGGTCTTCGTTTTTGTCAGCTTCAGAAAAACAATGCATTCCATAGCGGAATACGACAAACACCTTTTGAAGCGATGTTCGGTAAACAATAATTTCAGTTCAGTACAAAAAAAAATAACAGTTTCTATTAAAGCAAGAAACGCTCACTCGTGGTCCTAATGCAGAAAGTCTTGGAGGATCAACTCCGTTTCCTGATGCAGAAAATACTAAAGGAACAACCCCTGCCCTTAGCGTTGATATGGCAAAATTGGAACCTGTTCAGGAGTCCACAAGTGTTATAGCTGTGCGCAGGATGTTCATGTCATCTGTGTTCAGAGTACAAGTAATACGCACGAGGGTTACGGAGCATCAGTTTTATATCTTCGGTGTGTAAAAAGAAAAACGATGACTTCAAATCAAGAGAAAGCTGTCGAAGGATTGAAAGAGCAGGCAGAGAAAATTAAGTTTACATCTAATAAAAAATTTCCCCCGATTGAGGTTGGAACATCAGTTACTGTGCCTGTTCCAAGCCTTGGCAGGAGCAAAGGAGATGCGCAAAACTTAATTGGCGTAGTTTTGGAGACAACAAATGATGGACTTTATAAAATTGGAACCAAGAAATTATTGCCTTGCTGTATTCGAAAAATTAAATTCAAACGTGTAAAGACACACTTATGAAAATTCAAGACGTCCCAGAGATTGAATTCTCTCTGCGTCAGATTAGTAGCCAAAACTCTGCCGTCGAGGGCTAAGGGTTTTTGAAGTGTAAGTGCAATAAGAAATAACAAACAAATTTATGCAAGTGTGAGAGGGCTAAAGTGCTTTGCAACACAAAATGACACCATTCCGACTCGTGTTCAAACAAGTAACGGTTTACACAGTTTCCCATATAATCTTACGTAGTTATTTTTTTTTATTTATAAAAATAGAGTTGTATTGGGAAAATTCAATTCCGTTATTTTTATTGTTAGTTAAGAAGCCAAAGGGTCATCGACTTTATCTTATCAAGCCGAGATCGCTTCCGGTCTTGGCGCTGCGACTACTATCTCAGCTACCCAAAAATAATTAATACAATGCAATGCCTCCACCACAAGGGACGTCAGTTTAAAATTTATATAGATTTTCAACTTTAAGATAAGTCAAGGCCACAATCGGCCGAGGCGCTACATACAGTTGATAAACTTCAGGTTGATATGATGTTAATTGTAGAGTCTCGGCCTTGGCTAATATAATAATAATACTGAGTTGATCAATTTCTTATTAACTATAAAATCTCGATTGCAAGCGATTTTTCAGTATTTTTCGGAAAAATTAAAAGTGATAAACAATTTATAGATCTAGTAAATCTTAAATAACTATTAAATAAAAAAAATTAATATTCACCTTAATTTTCCAGTTTTTGAATCCCTCAAAATTTTAACATCTCCAATTCCCCTTTCCTTCCACTCTCGATTAGTAAATCTAAACAATTTCGCTCTATGACAATACAAAACTTCCTCGTCTTCCTCGCCAGTCTTCACTTCAACTTTATCTGGCAACGGAATAACAGGTTTAAAGTAAATATTATCTTCTTCTTCTTCCAAATAATCTTCTGAGTCATCGTCGCCTGGACCACTACTTTGTCTTCTTGGAGACCTTGGCGTAAAATCGAAGTTATGTTTGGTTGGCGATCCAAATACAAATTCTTCAGTGGTGCTGGATTTATCGTCTTCTTTGACTTCTGGTTTTAAAGTAAAACTAAACTCAACCGGTTTTTGTGAATCTGTTGTTGTGTTCGTCCCAAATGAGAATCCGGGTTTTGTAGTAGCAAGTGAGCCAAAGGAAAACGAAGCGCCGGTGGTTGAAGTGGTGGGAATTCCAAAACTAAATGATAAACCAGGTGTTTCCAAGTTGATACCTTTGTTGGTGGTGTTGTCTTTTTTGGGAACCGTATCATCTTTGGGATTTTGACACGAAACGCAATAAAGATCGGTTTTAGCGTTCCGAACCAAACAACTCGAACACTCCCAAGAATCCGCCGGGGGTTTAAATGCATTTCCCCAACTAATTTTTTGTTGCGGTATTAATGGTTGGATATTGGCAACATTTTTTGGTGTAGTAGTTAGGGAAGTCGTTGAAGAAACTGTCGAATCAGTTGTAGATTGTGGTATTCCAAATGAAAACTTCATTCCAGGTGTATCTAAATTAACACCTTTATTGGTTTCTTTTTTAGGTACAGTGTTATCTTTTGGTGTTTCACAGGAAACGCAATATAGTTCGTCTTTGTTATTACGTATTAAGCACGTTTGGCATTCCCATGAATCTGCGGCAGGCTTAAAAGCGTTACCCCAACCGCTGCTTTGTTGTTGTGATGGAGTTTTTGGAGCTTGGAATGGAGATCCAAATTTGATTTCTTCCGGTTTCACACCAAACGAAAATTGCGAAGGATTCGCTTCGGTTTTCTTCGTCTCATTTTTGGGAGTATCGCAAGCTGCACACAAGTTCTTTTTTCCATCATTAATGACGTAACAGACTTTACACTCCCAACTGCCATGCTTTGGTTTGTGTTTTTCGCTCCAACTTAAATTCTGCTTAGTGGGGGTGTCCTTTTTAGGTTCGTTGTCAGGTTTAACTTTTTTATCAGACTTCTTTTCAACCGTTTCAACGCTATTTGCTACACAATTGTTATCGTCCAACATTTCCGTAGCTTGTTTGATAACTTGTAAAAATTCTTGCGCTTGTTCTTCAGTTTTAAATCTTAACGAAAACAGTTCTGATTGTAGAACGCCTTCGGAATAATCTTGAGCGCACCACGATATTATTTTGGTGGTTTGAGGCATAAGAGAGAACGACATACTCTTTAATAATTGATGATTACAGCAAACTTTATGAACTTGTTCGCGTCGCATAACAAATCTAATCACATTATCAAATTTCAAAATTTTCATTTGTCCAATACCTCTTTCCTTCCATTGTTTAGTTTCCGCATCGAATCTAAATAATCTAGATTTACAATCAAAAAGTACTTCCGCGTTTTCTTCCCCTGTTTTCACATCTATCAATTCAGGTAAGGGAATAACTGGTGTAAAAACAACGTCCGGTTCGTACTCTTCAACCAAAGAATCACTTTTTTCTGTGGTATCCTCCTTCTTTTCAGGTACTGATTTAATAGTGTCTGACTGAGTCGTTGTAAATGAATTGTTAATATTAATGTTGGGCGAAGATATTGCTAGTTTGGTGAAACTGAAAGAAGTAAATGGACTAGATTTAATTGGTTCAGATTTGACCACTTCTTTCGGAGATGGTATGTCTTTAGGTAAAAATGTTGGAGTACTCGTAAATTTAAACCCTCCTAATGAAGAAATTGTTGATTGTTTTGGCGTTTCTGTTTTAGGCGTTGATGATATTTCGCAAGATTTCGAATCGCCTTTTTCATCACTTTTTTTAATGGGAGTATTATCAGGTATCAACTCTTTAGCACTTTCAAAAACGGTGTAGAACTTATGCGCTTCATCAGCTGTTTTAAATCTAACGCAAAACTTTTCAAACACAATTTCTTGGTCGGCGAAGTCGTTGGCCGCCCAAAAATACGCTTTATCAGTATTTTTCATAGGCGAAATTACCATTTCTTTATTAATAAAATGATTTGCGCATATTTTATGTACTTGATCTCTCCTCATTAGAATCCTAACTTTTCCTGATTTATTTTTAAGCAGCTTTAATATCCCCACTCCTCTTTCTTTCCATTCTTTTGTACCTTGATCAAACCTATATAATTTCGCTCTTTCATCGAATAAAACAGTTTCATCTTCTTCTCCAGTACTCAATGGGACCTCATCAGGTAATGGTATGATTGCTTTAAAATCAGGGCAGGGATCGTATTCCTCCACTGAATTCGACGAAACGCAACTTTTATTTAAATCATGATTTTCCAATTCTCCGCCTGCACCAAAACTTTCATTTAAGGACTTTTCAATTGCAAAACCCAAACTAGTATTTTTCTGAGGAGTTTTATCGACGGCTGAATATACTGGGGGAGCTACGTTGGAAAGGATAGCTTGGGTCACAACAACCGGGGCTGTTTGACTCATCACTGATGGCGTTACAATTGTAGTGACGGGCGGGAGTTGAATTTGATAATTATGAGGTTGTTGCGATTTTTGAACCCCCCCCTTTAAATGCTGTGGTGGAATTGTAACAGAAAGGACCGGTTGAGGGTTTGTGTTTGTTGATGGTAAAGGATCAGATGAAGTTATTACAACATTGACTGGAGGGGCTTTACTAGACACAGTTAAAGATGTCGCTGGGTTTGTACCCAAAGAATAAGCTGAACCGGTCAAAGTCGTGTTACTACTTGAAAATCCACTCCCTATTAAACTGGTGGTTATTTGACTCAAAGAAGAGGTGGAGGGTTGAAGAAGCGGTTGAGGTAAATTATTTTGGACAGAATGTTGAGGGGGCATTATCGTTTGTGGTAATACCGGTTGTGATAATGATGCATGGGGTAAACCAACATGTTGTAATTGTGGTGGGTGCTGTTGTAAAGTTGCTGGTAGGTTTGGCTGTTGAAGCGTGTTTTGTAATCCAGGTTGAGATAAAGTGGTATGATGCATTCCAGGTAATGGTAATCCTACGTGATTTAATCCTTGAGCTAATGGAGAAGGTTGTGAGTAACTTGATTGTAAGTTTCGATAATCGGCCAATTGAGCGTCTGGTCCATAAGTTAAGGCTCCAGGTTGAGGTAAAGGTACTCCTTGATACGGTAACATTGGGTGATACATCCCGGGATATAAAGCGGCTGTGGCAGCAGCAACAGCTCCATATTGTAATGGATTTCCCGCAATTTTTCCCATATTTGGATAAAAGTTCTGGTTTAGTGAAGGAACTATATTGGCATTGTTAAGTTCAGTATTACATTCTTCGTAAAGGGCGTAAAGATCTTCTTCGCTTAATTCGGTATTTTTTGGTTTAGTTGTTGTAGATTTCTTCAATTCGGCAATATCCTTCCTCATTTTGGCCATTTGATCAGATAAACTTTGAATGTCACAAATGGAATGTTTCAAATCATCGATGGAAGTGCGTAATATGCGCATTTCTTCCACAGTATTTGTTGTAAACGTATTAACTGCGTCTACTAAACTCTTTTGTGATTCGACCATAAACTTATTTTGATCCATAATATGATTTAAACTTGTATCTCTTGTCGCTAGGAGTTGTTTTAATTGCGCATCTAATCTTTCAGGGCTTGGTCGTGCTTCCCTTCTGGTTGTTGTGTCCAATCTTAATGGAGTGGTGCTCATTTGATGAATATCATTTTTCGTCGCGTTCATACTACCATTCAAAAAACTGTTATTCCACATGGTGTAATTGTTATGATCGACACTACCCACGGAAGATAAATTTTCATCCGACATCCCGTCACATTCGTTTCTGTTGTATGTGTCTGGATCAATTCTGGATAGCATCCTTTCGATTTTATCAATTTCCGTGCCTAATATTGCGTTTAATGGATGTTTTTGATTAACAGTTGGATCTCTTAACCGGTCGAATGTTAGATAAAGACAATCTTTAGCTTTTGATAATAAAATAATGTTTTGGCTACGCATTTCGGACGTTAAATTTTCTTTGTTCTTACTGGTTTGTTCTTCGGATTTCGTTTTGTAAATTTGTGCGAGATAATAACTCGCGTAAGGATCTCTTAAAACTTGGAACAATTGCAACGCCTTTTCGTAATCTTTCTTTTTCATGTGTTGGATCGCAATGAATAATCTCCCATCGTCAATATAGGAAATAATTTCGGATGATGCCATCTCTTTTGATTTGTATTCAAAAAGCCGACCTGGCGAATAAAATATGGCTTGATTATTTTTCAACTTTTCCAATAAAGGTAAAGCGGTTTTCCAATAAACTTCAGCGCGCGCTTCGTTAAATTCAATTTCGGATTGCTTCTCTAAAACTTTAGCTTTTTCTGCAAACGTTTTCGCCAATAAAACCAACAGCTTAACATCCAATCCGTGATTTCCAACGCAGCGTATCGTTTCGATACCTTTAATAAGCGTCAAACGTACTTCACTAAAATTCGCGCCATAATCGCATTTGAACATCTTGTAAGCGGAAACTAGCCATTTCGTTTGGTTGACAGTCCCGAATTGCTGGGTAATAACCGCGGGTAAAACAGTCGGTTTATCGGAAGAATAATAGATATTATTGTGTTTATGTTCGTTAATTTGTTGCTGAGCGCATAAAATCGAAGCGAAAAGAAAAGATTGTATATCTAAAATCGTTAACGACTCCGCAGAACAATTATTAAGATTTTTAATGGAATACTGCAATCCATCAAAAACCGAAAGTTTAAAATTGGATAAATCTTGATTTAAACCCAACCAGATGTAATGGTGTAAAGAATCCGGGTTAACAAGTTGAGCCACTTGATCGAATTTCTCAATATCGGATTTATCCGGTAATCTAAGCGTTAAATCGACTAATTGTGGACAAGTTGCGAAATAACTCGTTTTTAATTTTGATTGTTGATCTCGAGTAACAAAAAGTTGTTTAAAAAACTGCTCCCTCCACATTCCTGAAGATGATTGGTTAGCTTTCTCGATAAAACTTGATTTCCTATCCTTCGCCAAAGAAGTTAACATATGCCCAATTTGAGAACATCTATAAGAAGCCTCAAGATTCCATCTTTTCACTAATTGTTTATTCGATTCCGAAGTATGATTAATCCATAAACACTGTAAATCAACGGGTTGCGTATGATACGCGGCAAATAAAAGTGGTAAACACATTCGATAAGCCTCTTTATATTTAATCAGTCCATTTTTCGCTTGTTTATACATCAACGTAATCAAATGAAAACATAATTGGCCTCTGTAATGATTCAAGAATTCTTGTAATAATTGTTTTTCTGGGCAATTTCGAATATTATCAACAGCGATTTTAAGCGTTTGATCAAAATTGAAAACGGTACCAACGTATTCATTCGGCGTTTTTGAATTATTCGTCTCATCTAAATTCAAATAAACCAGCTTATCTAACACGGAAACCAATAACATCCAAAATTCCCAATTTAAATTCTTATTTGAATAATTATCCTGTTGGTATTTAACCAAAACTTCCGCAATCGTTTTGTACCACTTAAAACTTTTTATAAACACCGACAAATTCGCGTGCTCAATTTCGTAAGCGTGTTTGTAAGCTTCTTTTATTTGATTGTTTTGTAAAAAGTGACGCAACAAACGTACTTGAATATCGATATCAGTCGGACGAGCTTCTAACTCTTTTTTTAATAAACGAGACACGTCATCTGGATCTTTTCCTTCTAGCATTATTAATTTTTCTTTTAACGTGCATATTAGGGGATTGTTTGGGTCTATAGATTGAGCTCTTTCACAGAAAAACCTAGCGCTGGATACGTCGAAATTTACGTTTTCATTTGCGAGTAATTCGCACACTGCAAAAAAATTAAAAAATCTATATTAATATAAGTAGATAAAATAAATTACTGTTACTGAAATTGTATGAGAAGAATGTTGATGTAGTTTATTTTTAGCTTTTAAATAATAAACTTGTTATTTGATTTAAGCTAATTTGGCAAGAGTACAAATGCACTTATTTCTAATACTATTATATGAACATTGAGACGTCTCATTATTATGATTAAGCTTTCCCATTACTGTTGATAGCTGAACAACCATAATATAAGTAAAAAAATATTTACAAACGTATGAATACAGAGCTTTTAAAACCTTTATTTTTCGCGCGCACCTTTATCGGGCTAATTAGCCAAAAGACGCATTTAATGATTCAGATAACAAACACTAGCCTCGGACATGGACGGATGCCCGGAAAGCGATAAAAAACAACGGACAAGACAAAAGAGCTTGTAAAAGAAGTGATAAGATACAAGGTCAAAATATTGGGCTCATCAGAAATAAAGAAGTATAAACGTAATTTTTGATAAAGGATGTAAACTGATATCAAGTGTGCCAAATACCAAATAACTGACTGGGAAAGTGCAAGCTCATATAAATCTATATAGCATCAGAGGATGCAGAAACCACAGAGAGGGAGTCGTTCTATACAAGTCTTCAACAAACATGGGAATTTCTGCAGCGACAGGATTACAGACGACAGTGGCCACAGAAGAAGAGAATGCTGGTGTAACCACAAGGAAATACATAAGATTACCTTCACAGCAGACAATCGAAATGCAAAAACAAAATAAACTATTACACCCCAGAAAAATATGCTATACTAGATATAAAAGTCATAAGAGAAGCGGAAATAAGCTCAGACCACAAGCTACTCATAGCAGATAGAAGATTCAATACAAGAAAACCAAATCCACCAGAAAAGGAATACCAGAGAATAAGGACTGAAGAACGACTGACAGAATGAGGAAAAGTGGAATACTAGAATAAATGAATTGTTAATGCAACATGACAGGATGGAAAAACAAGAGGAACAATAGACAAGAGAAGAAAGATGGATAAAACTCAAAATTACAATACCAAAAGAGGTATTGTAATTGAAAAATGGAATCAGCCGAAGTTTTAAAAGAACAAAATGGTGGAGTGAGGAAAAAACGTTTAAACATAACAAAGAATAAGAAAGAGTTCTAGACGACAGCTAAACCAAGACGAAAATGTAGGAAGATACGTATAAAAGATAAGAATGGAAATATTGTAATAGAGAAAAGCAAAATACTGGACACCTGAAGTAAATGCTACGAAGATAAGTTTAAGGCAAGAACAAGACAGGACCAGAGACGGGAAATACAATACCAGAGATTGGAAGAAAAATATTATCATACCATTGTACAAGAAGAAACACAAACGACTGTGATAACAATAGGGCCATCTGCCTGTCATCATGCAAACAGAAGATACACTTGAGGATAATCAAGACAAGGATCAGACGTTACCTAGACAAAGAACAGAAAAACAAAAGATCATAACATGCAATGAGAGCGGCAGCAGAGAAAAGATTTTCTAATCTCTCCTTTTGTTTTGTAACGTAAAATTATTGCGGGTTTTCTTTTGGAAAACGTATATAAATAGAATAGAAGAAAATCCGAGAAGTTCTTTCAAGATTACAGGAAAATATGCAAAAATCATATGTAATAGGAGAATATACAACGGATAATGAAAAATTAAAATCCTTTCATGGACGATGTTCGTTTCGCCTATACGTAACGAGCAAACCTGCTCGTTATGGAATTAAAATATTTTTGCTTTGTGATGCTCAAAATTATTATATGAATAATTTTGAAGTTTAGGCAAGACAGCAGCCGAAAACAACGCGAAATTTCGAATGAATTTGTGCCTACAAAAGGAAGAAAACAATACACATTATTTAGTTAATAAAAAAAATAAAATGTTACTTTCTTACATATTCAAAAAAGAGAAAGTAGTTATGAAGTCCCACGACAAAAATTTTCAAATGTATGATGAAAACTACATTCTTCGGAACATTACGTAAAAACAAAGGTGAAATTCCTACGGAATTTTTGCCAAATAAAAATCGTCTTTTTTTGGCTTTCAACAAGATACTGTATTAGTGTCTTATGTCCCAAGAAAAAACAAAGCCGTTATATTATTATCAACGATGCATGAGAAATAATTTTAAGTTATAATCAAACAAAAGGAGCAGTAGATACGGTTAATAAGATGTACGCTGCCTACTCTACTTTGAGGGTTACTAGACGGTCGTTAGTCCTGTTTTTTACGTTCCTAAATATAGCGGGAATAAACTCGTAAATATTGTATTTCACAAAACATTCTGCGGGAAATCAGTGTAGACGAAGAATTTTCTTAAGTAATTTAGCAATTGTTTTAATGAAAGAGCAAGTAATTATGAGAGCTCAAATAATTACGCTGCTAAAGGATATTTGAGCGTTTTTGCAAATATCAAATGATCAAGATTAGACGGACACCAAAAGTCAGTCGGTATTTAAAGAATTAAAACTATTTTTTAGTAAGAAAGCGATTCATATCCTATCCTTGCACATACCCCCATGGATAATGAATCTGTACGAAAATATGACAGAATCAGAAGACATTATTATACAAGAAGAGCTAATATCTCTATGCACAAATTAAGAGATGAAAATGCAGTTTATGCAGGGCTATCAAAAGTTTTGGCTTCAAAAAGATATACTGTTGCTCTACTCGGGTTTATGGTCAGTGACACAGAAATATTTGCTGGCATTCCCAACGTCATACCTGGTAGAAAGAGGATTTAGTTTAGTTTCAAATCTACTCAACAAAAGGAGAAATCGTTTAGATATCACTGCATGTGGTGATTTAAGAATGCAAATCACTAAATTTAAACCTGATATAGATAAATTATTATCAGATCACCAAGTACATCCATCCCATTAAATTTATTTTTTGCTAAAACTTGAAATATTGATTTGATAGATTGACTTTTTATATATATCTATATATCTTCATAGATATATATCTACTAGATATTCATAGATATATCTACCAATATCTATTTTTATATTTATTTTTAACTTCTTTCAAATAAAAATAACATCTAAAATAACATATGTTTATGTCAGTACATCGTTATGGAACACCCTGTATGTATAAAAATATTTTCTGTTTATAGTGTGATCAATTTCCTACAACTTTTGTCTAAGGAAGAACTGCGTATCTCGGCTCTTTAATGCCATTTATGTACTTTGTTGCTTATGTGAGATATCCTGTATTTATTTTTAATGTATGTACATTTGTACACATCCTTGAAAAATAAACTTATCTTGGGAAGGGGGTCTGTAATATTAACTGTTCTCCAAAAAAAGGGTCTGTATACTGACTAAATTTGGGAAACACTGCTCTATATTGTAAAGACATAAAATATATAACAATAAAGTGTTGTGTATTCTCTATATTGTCTTTTTTCTGAAATAAGATGTAAATTTCCCCCAAAAGAAGACATTTTCCTATGTGTACATTGTACACCACACGCCTGCATGTGTAATAAAAATAGACGCGCCTTCTGAAAGGTTAAAGATGGCTAAACCCGAATTTTTCTAGTACTAGTGTTAATAATACTTTTAATTCAATAAAAATATACAACAACCTAGTGTTAAATAACAACTTAAACTAACACTAAATCTAGAACTAAAAACATTCTAGTTTTAGTTCTAGGTCTATCATTAGTTCTAGTTTTAGTTCAATAAAAATATATAACAACCTAGCGCTAAATAACAACTTACACTAGAACTAACACTAAACCTAGAATTAGAAACATTTGGATTTATCAATGTGTCTTTCAAGACAGCTAAACCAAAGTGTTTATAGTTGTAGGTCTAGTGTGAGAGCTAGTTTTAGTTCAATAAACAACCTAGCTCTGAATAACAACTTAAACTAGAACTAACATTAGACATAGAACTAAAAACATTCAGGTTTAGCAATCTTGAAACAGGCATGGATAAACCCTACTGTTTCTAGTGTTAGCTGTAGTTTGAGTTGTTATTCATTGCTAGATTATTGCACATCTTAACCACATTTAGTTCTTTTAATAAAACTTTATCTATGAAAGGTCATCTTTATCTTCTTATTAAATATATATAACAGCTTAACAGGTCTATAATAAAAATGGCCCTAAGGGAATAAAACACATTACCTTTCATAATCACATTATTTTGTTTGGAATCAATTTCTAAACTGGATCTATATGCTTCAAAGGCGGCGTCAAACTTGCCCTGTTTCTCCAATATTTTGCCAAGAAGTTGGTGGGCTTCTGCAGAAAGTGGTTTGGATCCAAGATATATAGAAACATACCTCCTGGCTTGTTCATAATCGGCCACCTTGAAATATAATTTGGCGAAGGCAATGCACCGCAAATTTCGCTGTGAATTAAAAAAATAAAAATCACACGTTTATTGCGCCGAGCAATGGCAATAATAACTTCACGTAGATATTTTTAGACGCAATATTCCCGCCAGTTATACCTAACACGACCCCGCTACGACCAAACTAAAAATAACCACGTTCATATTATGCGTAATGCACAGGGGAATATTGAAAATTAGTTATATTTTACGTATCATTTTTAGGATTTAAAGCTGGGGCTAATGAGACGTAAATAATGAATTTAAAGAAATGCTTAAATGCCGGCACTAATGGCGGTTACATGACGTACCTCATTTTCGCTATTTATCTTCTTCAAGCAATTTTCCACATGTTTGTCTACTTCCAATTTCGTTGAGAACATTTTTAACTTATAACTAACGACAACGACGGCAGAAAACTTTACATATAAATCAACACTTGAAGCAAATAATATTCAACTTGAAAACCGTTGAAATTCACTAGCTACTCGTGACTGTGCTCTTGAAAAATGTGGGGGGCAAATTTTGTCGATCTTACGCACGGTGGCGTGTTTAACGTTTTAAAGGGGTGCCAACTCTTATTTAATCGTTTCCTTTGTTGCTCTTAACAGAATCCTTATTACCATCTCTTTCTACAGCAACCTTCAGAATGTACTCAAAACCACCTTGAGATTTGAAATTATTGACACAATCAACGAAAATTTGGGATTTTAACCTAAAATTTATTTAATTAAATAAAATATTTATACTATTATCAAGTAATACCAAATTATTGTTAATCTTTATAACATTTCCTTTAGTGGTTGAGTTGATAAATGTGACAACTGCTTTCATAAAATTTAAATCATGAATACGTTCTGATATAACATTAATTAAAATAAATTAAAATCGAAATTAATTATTAATATTAAATATAATTAATATTGTTAGCAATAAAATTATTTCTCCAAAACACATAAACTTTGTATTAAAATCAAAAATGTGTAACTTAACCTCAAAATCATAAATGACATAACCTCATTTTATTACTCAAAGAAGGAATAAAAATAAAGCAAACATGAATAGTATAATTAACATTTTTTCAAAATTATTGCTTGACAAAACAACAATTTCTCGTAAGCAACTTTACTAAGGATTAAAAACATTTAATTCAAATCGATTTTTAGATACTGTTCGAAATGCGAGTAAAAAAGCTGGTGGTAGTACAAAAAATAACAGCACTAAGATTAGGCCGAAACATAGAGGGTGGAAGAGACAAGATGGGCATTGGGTTGAATCAGGCACCATTTTAGTTCTACAAAGAACACTAAGGTTTCACCCAGGACAAAATGTAAAACTTAAATTTCTTCATCATAAAAGTTCTTATATCTTTTTTGTTGGTTTAGGTTGGATTGGGAAGAAATGGAACATTATTTGCAATGATACCCGGTAAAGTAGTTGTTACTTGTGAAGAAACTAACCCAGATTGGGACCACACCTGGGTACAACGATGTCATGGCTCTAGAATGGGGACAAAATTCTACAAAAAATACTTTAATGTTATTCCTAATCCACAACATAATAATTTTAAATTAATTGAACAAATTTAAATTCGATTTATTATTATAGTAAATATTTAGTAACTAAAATGTATGTTTTAATCATCCATCCAATTCAATGTTAAATATGAAACTTTTCCTGTTTCCATTAATGAAGCAAGTAACGTTTTTTTCTTTACTGATGTTCCTAGTCTTCCATATGCTACTAATTCACTGGGATAAAATAATTTCTTAGGATTTTCTACAATTATTACAATGTAAACAGCATGGTGTAAAACTGGATCACCTACAAATAACACTAAGAGTAAATAAAAAAAAGTTTTCATCGAAAAAGTACCTAAATAAACCAAAAAATCTGCACCGAATTTATTTCCAACTGTGATATAAAAACCGCGATTCCAAAGATCTTCATAAATAGTTAACTTTGTTTGGGTTGTTTTTGCTAATAAAACATCTTCACCAACTTCATCATGACAATCTAAAAAATGCTTTAAATAAATAAAGAAAAATTTTATATTTTAAAATATAAATATACCTTTAGATGTGATTTGATGTTCACAAAAAATTGGCCATAACATAGAATCTTCTGCAATGCAACAAGACTTTTCTAATTCTTCCTCAAAAATCTCTTGTTCACACCTATCATCCCCTTTTTTTCTTTTCCCAGCAATGAGTTTTTTAATGTTAAGTTCAATTTGTTTCTTTCTTATGTCTCGGTACATTTCCTTTTGTGCTTTGATTAACTTAACTTTAAAATCATTATATGCTTTTTCTTGATTATCTCTCGGTTCAGTATTTAGTATTTGTTTTAATGTAATAAGCTTTACAATTCCTTTACGTTTTAATATTAAAGCTTCTTCTGGTAATAGACTCACTGGTAATGCTTAAAGGAAATACAAAATTAATATTTGTTAAATGATTTATTCAGAAGCTTTTTATACAAGGTATACAAAAATTTGTTCCTAAAGGGTTTCCAATAATTCTATAAGTTTTCCTCAGTATTTCCCAATCTATAAAGTATTATATTTAGCAATATTAGCATTTTCTATTATTTAAGTAAAATACTACCTTCAATTTTATATATGCAAGGAACGTTGTTATCAACGTATATAGTTATCATAGTTTCTTTTATAGTTTTTAATACAAAATTTTATGAATAAATAATAATAAATCACAACAAGAAATGTAAAGGATTGAGGTTATGTTACAAGCGGACCAGACTTACCAACTGATTGAATTGATATACTTTTCACCTAACAATAATATGTTTCGAATTTCGAAATTTTCTCAGTATTTAGGCATCTGAAAGCAAATGTGTAAAAGGGCAAAATAGTTAAGAATAAAGTCTGCTACAACTTTTGTACTGAAATTTTTTTCAAAAATGTTCTAAATCCCATGCTTTATCAACAACAAGATGTAAAACCACGATTTCATCCAATTTTCATCTTTTCGAATTTTTCTCAAAATTTAGGCATCTGACAGTAAAAGTGTAAAAGGGCGATATTGTTAACAATATAATTTGCAACAACTTTTATGCTAAAAGTTTTCTTCTAAAATGTTCTGAATCTCGCGCTTTATCAACAACAATATGTAAAACCACGACTTCATCTAATTTTCATCTTTTCGAGTTTTTCTCAAAATTTAGGCATCTGGGAGCAAAAGTGTAAAAGAGCGATATTGTTAACAATATAGTTTGCTACAACTTTTATATTAAAAGTTTTCTTCTAAAATGCTCTGAACCTCGTGCTTTACCAACAACAATATGTAAAACCACGATTTCATCTATGTTTAATATTTTCGAATTTTTCTCAAAATTTAAGCGTCTGATAGCAAAAGTGTAACAGAGCGATATTGTTAACAATATAGTTTGCTACAACTTTTATACTAAAAGTTTTCTTCTAAAATGCTCTGAACCTCGTGCTTTACCAACAACAATATGTAAAACCACGATTTCATCTAATTTTCATCTTTTCGAGTTTTTCTCAAAATTCAGGCATCTGGGAGCAAAAGTTTCAAAGAGCGATATTGTTAACAATATAGTTTGCTACAACTTTTATATTAAAAATTTTCTTCTAAAATGTTCTGAATCTCGCACTTTACTAACAACAATATGTAAACCTACCTACGATTTCATCTAACTTTAATCTTTTCGAATTTTTCTCAAAATTTTGGCATCTGAAAGCAAAAGTGTAAAAGAGAGTATTGTTAACAATAAAGTTTGCTACCACTTATATACTAAAACTTTTCTTCTAAAATGTTCTGAATCTCGCGCTTTACCAACAACAGTATGTAAAACCACGATTTCATCTATGTTTAATATTTTCGAATTTTTCGCAAAATTTAGGCATCTGAGAGCAAAAGTGTAAAAGAGGGATATTGTTAACAATAAAGTTTGCTACAACTTTTATACTAAAACTTTTCTTCTAAAACGTTCCGAATCCCGTGCTTTACCAACAACAATATGTAAAACCATGATTTCATCTATGTTTAATATTTTCGAATTTTTCTCAAAATTTAGCCGTCTGATAGCAAAAGTGTAAAAGAGCGATATTGTTAACAATATAGTTTGCTACAACTTTTATACTAAAACTTTTCTTCTAAAATGCTCTGAACCTCGTGCTTTACCAACAACAATATGTAAAACCACGATTTCATCTAATTTTCATCTTTTCGAATTTATCTTAAAATTTAGGCATCTGAGAGCAAAAGTGTAATAGAGCGTATTATTAACAATAAAGTTTGCTACAACTTTTATACTAAAACTTTTCTTCTAAAATGTTTTGAATCTTGCGCTTTACCAACAACAATATGTAAAACAACGATTTCATCCAATTTTCATCTTTTCAAATTTTTTTCAAAATTTAGGCATCTGAGAGCAAAAGTGTAAATCCGACAGAAATCGTGGATACTAACGTATTTTGCATACTATGGGATACCGAACGAAATAAGTGCAGATCAAGGCGCAGAATTCTACAAGGAAATTGTGAAGGAACTCGCAAAAGTCCATAAAATAAACTTGCATGTAACAACAGTGGAGCATCTAAGATGTTTAGAAGAAGATAATACTGCTACAATAAAGAGCAAATAAGAAGTGCTATTATAGCACATGACAACATCATACAAACACCAACAGGTTTAACTCCAATGGAAGCATTATTAGGACATACGAAAATAAGAGATCTCATGGACATGTTTTATGACGAAACTAATTACCAAAATATCACCCAGAAGCACAAAGATAGCATAAAAATCTTATATCAACGAATAAGAGATAAAGATGAGGAAAGAAAGCGCAAGACCCAGGAAGAACAATCAGAAAGGACTAAAGAAACGGAATGGAAGACCGGAGAGATGGTTTACGTAAAGAACATTACAAAGAGTAGTAAGATTGCCAAACCTTTCTTCGGACCATATAAAATAATAAAAGTTAACGATACAGTGGAAGTAGTAACGAAAAGAGGAGTTCAAACGTACCATAAAAGATATCTAAAACATTTACTTTACTGGATCGCAAATGGAAAAGTAATTATGACAATATTAGAAGATCCATTTTTTTCACTCTACTTGGGATAAAGCAGTAAATAAAGTGGGAAGATCGGACTTAGTCATACAACACGATTTACAACCTATTGGCATTGAAGTAAACAATTTGAATGAAAGATATCAAGAAATACAAGGAATTATCGAACAAAGTAAAGATTCAAGATTAGTACAACAAGAATTATCAGGAATGAACAACTTTGGAACAACAAACAAGAACCTAATGAATGAAGGATGGCTACAGTTAGTTCCAAAGGTGAGAATAAGGAGAGGAGCAATAAATTACGCTTTTTGGAAGCGTAATTAAAGCAATAACAGGAAATCTAGCTAACGAAGATGCAGAAAGATACGATCAAGTAATCGAACAATTAAGAAAAAACCAAGAACAATTCATAAAAGTTAACAAACAACATCTTTCTCTGTCTTTTAAAGCAATAAAAGAATTTGAAGAAACTGTAAAAACACTTGTTTCAAGTGCACAGATGAACTATAAAGTCTAGGTCCTTTTTAATTTTAATTGTGTGTATGTCTTTCTGGATGCTGTTGAGGTTAACGCTATGTAGGTCGTCACTTGGTTTGTGGTTATTAGATTGGTTGGTCAGTCGGGTAGGTTTTTCGCATCAGGAACCAGATTTGTCTACTCAATTTTTTAAAATCTAGGTTTTCAACTGTCTCAATCAATTTCTCGCGCCTTGCAGCATCAATACTATGGAGGTAGTTCATCTGCAATTTCCTGCCTTTCATCTTCACAAAATTCTTCGTATAATCTTTTTGCTCTCCTCGGACCATCCAGGAACATACTCTTTGTGTTACCCTCTAGGAATTGTTCTCATCATCAATCTCCCATAGTTTGCGCTCTTAAGTATTGGTTAATATGACTGGAGAAAGCAGACCAGTTAGCTTTCCTGAAGTTCCATCTGGGTTTCATCTGGAACCATCTGGAAATGTTGGCTATGAAGATATGGATACCATGTTCCCGATATTTACGCTGACCATGGAAAATAACTAAATTTTTACGTAATAAATAAATTACATCCAAAACTTCAAGGTGAAAATAAAGGTCATGTGAAGAAGCAGACGGATATCGAATGCAAGAAGTGCCAGAGATACCGAAATATTCTGTAGATACGCAGAAGTGTGTATGACATGCGCAAAATCCCATTCTCCATTATCCCTTTATTTCAAACAGGGATATGCATCGTCACCTAATAATTGTCATATAAATAGATATCTAATAAAAATTCAAAATCAATATTTTTTTTATTTCTCTAACATACTTATTCCTAGAAAGAAAACATATAAGATAATAGTAGTTATTTTATTAAAATAATTAAGCAGGTTCAGTTTTAGTTTCTCTATTTTTAAAATAATCTCTTAATCTAATAGCGAGGACATAACCCATTTCAGGGCGTCTATCCTTCCCTTCTGTCATATTTTTTACATCCGCCGATTGAGCAATTACACCATTTTTATTAATGACATCTTGTTTTGCTTTTTCAACAGCTAACGGGTTCATAACTTTGCAACAATCCTCAACCATAACGGTTCGATAACCCAAAGACAGCGAGTCCAAACAAGTTGCCCGTACACACATGTCTAAAGAGGCTCCAACAACGTAAACATCTGTTATGTTTCTGCCGGACAATTCCTGATGAAAGCTTCCGTCAACTGGCATGGTGCTATCTCGAAATGCGGAATGTTGATCAAGTTCCGCATTTGTTCCGGTATAAATTCTCGTACCCTTGGAAGATATTCGTAAATCCATATCTAATTCGGAACCCCATGAGTTTTCTACACAGTGTTTCGGCCATAATTTTTGTGTGTAAGGAGCTGGAAGTGCAAATACCACGGTGTCGTATAATTTTGCATCTTCTTCTGAAACTTTGCTCGCCGGATGTAAAGGCCTAAGACTTAAATTGTCGATAAAAGATATATGATTTGAAGGATGATGATCCATCACGTAATATATATGTTCAAAGTCACAACCTATAATTTGATTAATGGTATCAATTATATTAACCGGTTTTTGATCTTGTTTCACTACTTCTTCGGTTTCACCTTGGCCAGGATTTGCAGCAGCTGCAGCAGCTGCAGCTTCAGCAAAACCAGTTGCCGCCAATGCCATAACTCCATTTAAATAATCGTTTTGCATATTAACAACGATGCAAACGGATCGAGGATGAATGATGTATTTAAACCAATTGTACCAGCAAAACATAAATTCTTCAAATTCTAGGGCGCCTGTTAAGTTCTTGTCGAATATTCCAAGCATTATTTTTAATTTTTCTGGAGCTACGGTGTAAAATATTCCTCTATCGTTCCTAAACAATCCTTGACATATTAAACGAAATTCCTCAAGATTTATTCCACCGTCTTGATCTTTGTCGAATGAATTAAAACAGGTTATTATGTGGTTTAAAGCCATAGTATATTATCTTTTTATTATTAAAGAGATGAAAGTAAATCAACGAGAAAAAGTTTGAGAAGTTTAAAAACGTCGATGTCAATCAAAATTTTTGAACAATCGAAATTATTCTTTTTAGGTATAGTTGATTTTCTTGTCAATTAATTAAATCTAAAATCCATAAATATATAAATTCTTAAAAGTAAAGATGAAATAAAACCAGCAGGACCCAGTAGCACCAAAAATTTATGGATTACTAAAATTTATAAACCAGATATTGTCAGTGCCATAAATTCTCCAACGTACCAGTTGGCGAAGCTCCTTCCCAAGATTCTGTCTCCTTTTATAAGTAAAACAAAATCACCTGTCAGAGATACTACGCATTTTGTGGAGTCAATTAGAAGTATCGCCAAAAATTTATTCGGTAGGGTTTACAGAAGTATATTCTATGGCTAGTGTTCGAGCACTGTTCATCATCAACATATTTTAGCGTGAAGGGAGAATTCTATGAGCAATGCAAAGGGACAGCAATGGGATCACTTTTGTCATCGGTAATCGCCAATTTCTACATGGTGATGTTTGAAGAAGAAGAACACCTTTCTGATTATAGATTTACAACATAGATTTCGGATTATCAGTTTATCTGATTAGCTTGAACTTTATTTAATTTCTTTCCTAGCAGCTCATAGAACTGCTCTTTTTCATCCTCGGATTTCTCCTCAGTGGATGCATGTATCGAGAAGATTTATAGATTTTGCAAACTCATTTTGATTCGGATATAACATAGCCTATCTCGTCACTCGTTGTTTTATGTTCCTCTTTGCAAGAAATCCATAACCAAACTCATATCTATTAGCACTTCCACCACTATAGTATATTATAGGCTGCCCTTTTATAAGAGATCTTGCCGCCTTATTTCTTGCAGAGCCGTGTCATTCAGTCTGTACTTATCAATTTCATTGCAGGCATATTTGCTGGTTTCGTAATTGCTGTTCTTTTTCCGGATGGAGGTAATTAGCGTCCAGTCCAACCCCACATATAGAAGGTATTTAGGAATGAGTGGGGGGTGATTGATAGATTTAGTTTCATTGATTGACAGATGCCTGAGGGAAGGAAGGTTTCTGTACTGGTTCAGTATGGTTGCTGACATTGCAGCGGTGTCAGACCAATATGCCTGGCTTATGATGAAGGAAGGTTTATAGACAGACTGGTTGCTGACATATATGGAAAGAGAGGTACTGTGGTTGAATGCAATGAATGAGTGGTTTGCGAGAGTAATGAATATACTGGACGACGGGGTTGACTTGGTAAAGGCGTATACCGATGACCAGATCATATTTATCTGGGACGTTTCGGTTTAGAAGATACAGAAAAAATGGATATGGAGGGTGTAATGGTCAAAATGCGCATTGAAGTATTTGGGAGTAGTGTTAGATTCGGCCTTACATTTCGAGGACCTCTCGTATGTAAGGTACGTGAGAGGGAAGAAACCAGAGATGCTGGGATGGATTGCTGTGATTGTAAGTAAAGAGTGGGCTGTGAGTGGAAGAATCAAGATGTTACTTGTTGAGAGGAATGAAGAGGAGATGAATGGAATCGGATAAGGGTAGAGGCATGTATAGGTTTATGAAGGACAGATGGATGTATGGGGCGGCCATGTGCAGTAAGGTCATTCAGCTGTTGACAGAACATGTCCACTCAGTGTATTTGAGAGGGTGTCGACTGAAGGAAACGAACGGGATAAGTGTGTGTCCGAATGGAAGAGTGGAGGGGAGAGAGGAGGTCAGGAGGAAGAGAGAAAGAGGGAAGGTAAAGGAGAGTAGAATAGGACTATGGATGACAGCGATATGGATAATTGGAACTGGTTGGTCGCAGGAGTTGTGTTTAATTATGATAGGGAGTTGTGCTACCTTTTGGTAGACGGAAGCAATGGGTTGCCTTGGAAGTAGCGTTCACCACGAAAAGGCGAGAGACGGGATTGACTAGGAGATGTTTTGCGACAATCTCTTCCAGTGACATTAAATGTGAGAATTGATGGGCCTTTACAGACATAATATTTGTCGAATAAAGGGGTTTAAAGCCTCAATGTATAATAAAGAAGTAAGGAGTAAAATAAGGAAAGAGTTGCAGAAGTTTAAAAATGTCAGTCAATCAATTTCTGAACAATCAAAATTATTCCCTTATTCCCCATGTGCCGCATGTGGCGCACTTCTTACGGCAAATAATGCTTGATCAATGTACTTGTCCCACTCTTTTCCATGTTCATAACTCAAAGCTCTGAGTCTTCTTTTAAACACTCCATGAAATCTCTCTACTGCATTTGACTGAGGATGGTATGCAGAGCTGTGGATTATTTTAATACCACTTTGTTCCAAAAATTCCGTAGTTGCTAACAAACACTCTCCCCAAATCTGTCTGTATCTCCGAAGGGAAACCAACTCTAGAAAATATGCTCAATAATCCTTTTACCTCTGATTCTGAGTCAGCTACTTGTAATGGTATTGCATCCGGAAATTTACTGCAAATCAAGGTAAGTGTGTACATATTCCCCTTTTCCGTTTTAGTCAAAGGTCCAACAATATCTACATTTACTTTCTTGTACGGTTTTGTTATAATTGGAACTCGGCACATAGGCGCATATACATACGTTACAATATTTTATTTTATTCTTGACATCTTTATTTGGTTGACTCTACCAATGGTTTTGTTTTATTCTTGCAACCGTCTTCTTACATCTTAAATGGCCCGTCCACATATTATCATGCGCAATATCCATTATCTTGCCTCGTAGACTTGTTGGTACCACTACTTGTTCATAGTGTCTTCCTAATTTGTCTACAAATCTTCGGTGCAATATTCCATTTAAGATTTTAAATTTAACACCATTTTTGTCCTCTTTAATCTCTGCTTTATCATAGTATTCTTTCAACGTAGGGTCTCCTCCTTGCAATAACCTCAGTTTATTAGGATTTAACTTTGTTATAGTTTTTCCTTTAGGAATTATCAACATTTCTTCTAAAATACGTTCTTCCTTCTTTTGTTTATCTTTTTCATTTACTTTATTTTAAATGTTGTATTAATTCTGTATGCTTTTCATTTTTCGTATTTTGTTCTACTGGAATACTTTGTTGTTCTAATTTTAATTTTTTTGATTTTGATCGGGTTAATGCAAATACATTTTGTACATTGTTCACATTACTGAACATTTCCCACGTTCTATTTGACAATAGATACGAGTATCCGTTTGGCAAATTACTTGTAACTGCAGCTTCTGTTTCAAGTTCTCCTATTTCTGGTAAATTTAATTTTACTACAGCCACTGGTAAAGCCACACTTTCTTCATTCAGTACTCCTCTAACATGTACATATTTCCCAGAATAATGTTCTGTTTTGACAATGTTTTTATGTACTACATCATAACTCGCAGCACTGTCTCTCAAAATGTTTACTTCCTTACCATTTATTTCCCCTTTTAAAGTATATGGAGCAAATAATTCTTCAACTTCTTTCTTAGTATTTAAGGTAGCTACTACTTGCTTATTTTCTTTGCTTTCTTTGAAATTAGGACATTCTTTTGATCCTTTAAAATGACCTATTCCTCCGCAAGCATAACATTTAAATGGTCTTCGTTTATCAAAACTTCTCTTATCTCCTTTCCTTTCGCTTTCTGTTTCCATATTGGAAGGATTATTCTGATTCGTTTCCCTTTGTGTTGATGTTTTATGTTCCTGCTTAAATTTATTATATCCATTTCTATCATTAATAGGACCCCTCTTCGAAATGTAAACATCTGCTTGTTCCGCTGCTTCTTCAATTGATTTTGTTTTATTGTGATCTTCAACCCAAAATCTCATTTCAGATGGTATTGAACTGTAAAACTTTTCTAAACATATTAATTGTATTAATTTATTTATATCACTGCATATCCCTTCGCATTTAATCCATTCTTTAAAATTATTCTTCAATTGATAAGCAAATTCAGCATAACTCTGATCAAATTTCTTTTTACTATATCTAAATTTGGCCCTAAAGACCTCAGAAGTTAACTGATATTTTTTTAATAAACTGGCTCTAACTTTATCATAATCCTTCGCATCTTCTTCGCTTAATCTAGCCACAACTTCATTTGCGGCCGGTGACAATACACTGGTCAATCTCAGTGGCCATGTTTCTTTCCCGCA
>NW_019280725.1:56727-77744 GCF_000648695.1 Onthophagus taurus | reverse complement strand
TTTCGCTGCTTGATGGCCTGGTTGATGTCCCTCGAAGTGTATCCATTCTTCTGCAGCACGCCTCGTAGAAAGTGTTGCTCCTTCTTCAAGTTCTCTCCTTCACATAGTCTCGCTGCTCGCTGAAATAATGTACGGATCACGGACCTCTTCTGTTGGGGATGATGATGTGAACATGCCTGTAAATACCTGTTGGTATGGGTCTTCTTTCGGTATACACCAAGTTCTATATCTCCATTTGTCGTTCTGGTGACCAACACATCTAGGAAAGGTAGTTTTTTGGCAGTTTCTGTTTCCATGGATCACTTGAACTCTCAACATCCTATGATTAAGTTCACCATGGAGAACTTGAAGAAGGAGCAACACTTTCTACGAGGCGTGCTGGCAACAAAGGTGCTGGCTAGGGACAACAGATACTACCAAAGACTGACAAGAGAAGCCATAGAGATTCACCGACATAAAAATAACGTCAACAGAGAGGATGGCCGGGAGCTTAGTAGAACATGGAAGATGGTAGTGAACACGAAGACCTCTTCCCGCCTCACACCGGACGCGACGCAATTAGTTATTAATTAGTTTGTAATTAGCGTTAACTGATTATTAATTAGTTTTTCCGACTTATATATAGTTACCGATTTTTTGATCTCGTCACTTCGAACCAGTTTCTGAAGAAAGTTGCAACATGGCATCCGAAACGTCAAACCTTTTATTAAAAGACGCACGGCAAAACCCGAAAGTTTCTAGTGTTAGTTCTAGTTCTAATCTTAGTTTAAAATTAAGTCAAACTTAAAAATGTGTATCTTCCTTGATAAAAGAGATATCGAGATGATTCTTGAACGAAAATGTAGAGAAGGGTTGCCATTCTAACGTAATGTAAATGGAATGTAGCGGTTCTTTCTGATAAATTCCACAGGGTGTTGCAAAATTAGAAGAAAAAACATAAATTTCTTTTTACACCCCGTATATTGGTAAAACGTTGACAATTGTCAGAAACCATCAACACATTTCTTCCTTAAAAATCAACCTATACCGTGAAGAAATAATCATCAAAATCCATCCGTTGATTCAAAAAAAAAAAACCTTTAAACTTAATGCATAACTTAGGTGGTGCGATGATTTTGGAGAGTAGTGTATTTTTTTACCATAAGATCTATCGTTTATGTCTGAATCCCTCAAATGTAGTAACCCTTTCTGATGGCTTTGTAAAAAAGTTTGCTAAATTATCTTTACTGTTAAAATAGACCAATTTAATTCTTTTTGACTTGACTATATATGTAAAAAAAAACGAAAATGAAAAATAAAATGAAAACGAACATCAATATGTTTAAGATTCCATTATTGATCAAGTCTATAGCACTTCTATTGTCTATCAGTATTGTTGTTTATATTTCTTCACCAATCACTTCTTCCATAAAACAGATTAACTAAAACATGCTACTTTGAAATCTATATTAACTTTTAAAAATAAAATTGAAGGAAAACAGGAAAAATTATAATAACATTTCTTCTGCAAATATTTTATTGTACCCGAATCGTTTTCACTTTATATTTTATTAATTTTATTTTAATGACAACTCAAAAATATTTTTGGTTTACTAGTAACCTTAACCAATTGTTTCAACTCAATAATTTCGTTCCATCTCGTATCAACCTTTCCAATCTCCTGATAATAATTATCCAGTTGTAATGCTTTCGCAAAATATTTCTTAGCCAGCACGTGTTTATTATAAACGTTACACAACAATTCATTATCGTAAACCTTATCCAATGTGCGAATATTTAAATGTTGTTTGACCTCATCTTTCGTTAAAAGTATACAATTCCACGGGGCCCAATCTTCCTCTTTAAAAAATCGACACAATCTTAATTCGTAAATGTCGTTACATTCATTTACAGCGGAATGAGAATGCCATATTCTATTGATTATATATTCGATATCTCTTTCTTGCATTATAAACGCCACGGAAGAAGATGAACATTTTAATCGTTCTTCGCGTCTTATCCAACGTAAAATAAAGCGATATGGGGCGATATCAAACCATGGTTCTAACACCCTATCAGTATATGAGCAACTTTTACAAACGATGAACGATTCAGTTCGGGAATTTAGCGGGAATTCTTCGTGAGTTTTCAGTTTTTTACAACGATGGCAAAAGAATAAATTGCCTTCCATTAATTTTTCGCGTACTCGGTTCATTCTGTTTGTAACTCCGTTACTACACTCCGGTTGTTGAATATGCTTTACAAATAGTGATTCGATTCTTTTCTGTAATATCTCTAAATGATGCTCGTTTAAACCACGAACAGTTAAGGTACATTCGCGATCGATTAAATCAATTAATTCGGCTGAAATTTCACAAGTGTGGTTATCTAAGGATAATTTAATACCGAGAAGAATTTGTATTCTTTCTTCTTTCGTTTTGTTTTTATCTGTTAATTGTAGGTAAATTTTATAATATTCACGAGCTTTTTGGGTTTCTAATGAATCCATTGTGCATAATAAGTTTTTGTATTCGCTGTTCCATTGAATTGGTTTACCGATTGTTTCAAAAAAAGTTTCTGTTTTTTGAATTTTTTCGTCTTCCGCGACTGCTTGTCTATGCATGTCTAAATTTCTTAAAAATTCGATTTCTTTTTCTAAAAGTAAGTACATTTCGGCCAATCTCGCGGGGCCACAAGTGTTGCTTGTTATCCGTTCTAATTCGGCCTTTTTCCACTTATCCAGCATGTAATAGATCATTGAAAAATCACTCTTCGATCTTGGAAAAACTTTGGCTATCAATTCTTGCTTTTTACGTTCATCGTCGATTCTTCTTTGATATTCGTCTTCTTCCGCTTCTTTTTCCAATCTTTTATAATATTCTTTTGCCAATTCTTTTAAAGATCTCCGAATTTTCCAAGCACGATAATATCGTTGGATTATCTTTACTTTCCCGGGGATGTTTTTAATTTTCTCTAATTCTTCAGCGGTAATGTATTTACCTGCTTTTAATATTTTATCAGTTACGTTTGGGATCCATATTTCTTCGTTGGCCATTTGAGTCGCTCTCGAATAAGTGGTTAATTGTTTTCGATTTCTTAAAAAATACGTTTGTGTATCTCGATTACTTTGTTGGTCGACGGGGATTCTTGGTGGTAGTGGACCAGTTTGTGTATATCCATGATGATACTCAACGCCAGTTAATATGTTTAAATAACCACCCAAAAACGGTTTTATAATTTCTTTATGTTCAATTTCCACCACTACATATCTCCAAGTGCCGTCTTCATTCATGATTTGTACCGTTAACACGTCAGGATAGAAATAATCTTCGTAAAGGTTGCTCGTTGAAAAGACGTGAGTTGAGAACAAATCTAGTTCTAATATTCTAAATATACCGATATCGAAATTGCATAATTGTTCGTTATTATCCGTGTATCGGTCTTCGTGGATTAATTCCATTGCGTAGGATGGAATATTCAATATATCGGTAAGAACATCTTTCAGATAACCGATTGTTACTCCTTCATAATACGATTGGGTATATATAAACTCGCCGTGACTCCGAAATTTTACCGTTATCGATCTGGCTTCTGTATCTTCCGGTAATAATCTATCAAAACATGCCAGTATACTGTTGTATGAAGATTCTTCAGTGTTCATTGTACTATGAACGACGCTGTTTTTCGTCGACTTTACCGAAGGCACCGGTGTGGTAGTCATCTTTGAATATATGTAAGTACCTCTCAACTTATAGGAATGAAATGTCACGTTGGAAACTCATCGGTTAAAGGTTTTAGCTGAACGGAAGTTACCATGGTATTATTGATTAATTTGTTATTTTCGAAACGTTTATTCTTAATTTTTATAAATATACCACAACACTAATTTAATTATCTCCATTATTTTAACCTAATTATTAAAATTGTTATCTGAAATGTTTAATTGAAATTAATTAAAATTATTGAGGTACAATTTATGCTTTCTTTTTATGGGATATACTGAAAAATTGATCGCGTGCTATTTTTCGGTTTTATTGTGTCGATTTAACCGCTGTTCCAAATACAAGGAATGCCTTGGTACGACTTTTCCTTTTAAAAGGATTGCTTGGTCAATATCTTGTACAACAAATCGGTTATAATTCATTTAAAATGTAAGAAGGGGGATCCCACAATCATACTAATGGCAAAATCACTTAATAAAAACGATGTCATAGATCTTGAAATATGTCAAAATAAAATCAAAATTAAGGAGACAATCATCTAGAACTTAGATTACCAGGGCACGGAACTTTTGTAACAAAACGATACGGTTTCCCCCTTCCACTCGTTCTCACAAAATCTTGATTAAAAGAACAGCATACTGTTCAGTGGGAAATTAAAATTTCAAGTTAGCAAAAAATTGTATTAACAAACACTGTTCCTGAAACAATTCTAAACAAACTTTGTCAACAATTTTTTTTGATTTAATCAATAATTAAGGAGATAACCTCAAAATAATAATTTTTCCGTTTTTATACATAATTATACTTAGATGCTTAATTAATAGAGATGTAAAAATTTTTTATTAAGATAATTGATTCAAAATCGAAATTGAAACAAATTTTATTTAAAACATTTTTTGATAAAAACAATAATTATTGAGATAATTAATTTTGATAGCATACTATTCAGAGGGAAATTAAAATTTCAAGTTAGCAAAAAATTGTATTAACAAACACTGTTCCTGAAGTAATTCTAAACAAATTTTGTTAACAACATTTTTTGATTAAATCAACAATAAGGATATAACCTCAAAAATATTAATTTTTGTAGCATACTGTTCAGTGGGAAATTAAAATTTCAAGTTAGAAAAAAATTGTGTTAACAAAAATTGTTCCTGAAACAATTCTAAACAAACTTTGTCAACAATTTTTTTTGATTTAATCAATAATTAAGGAGATAACCTCAAAATAATAATTTTTCCGTTTTTATACATAATTATACTTAGATGCTTAATTAATAGAGATGTAAAAATTTTTTATTAAGATAATTGATTCAAAATCGAAATTGAAACAAATTTTATTTAAAACATTTTTTGATAAAAACAATAATTATTGAGATAATTAATTTTGATAGCATACTATTCAGAGGGAAATTAAAATTTCAAGTTAGCAAAAAATTGTATTAACAAACACTGTTCCTGAAGTAATTCTAAACAAATTTTGTTAACAACATTTTTTGATTAAATCAACAATAAGGATATAACCTCAAAAATATTAATTTTTGTAGCATACTGTTCAGTGGGAAATTAAAATTTCAAGTTAGAAAAAAATTGTGTTAACAAAAATTGTTCCTGAAACAATTCTAAACAAACTTTGTCAACAATTTTTTTTGATTTAATCAATAATTAAGGAGATAACCTCAAAATAATAATTTTTCCGTTTTTATACATAATTATACTTAGATGCTTAATTAATAGAGATGTAAAAATTTTTTATTAAGATAATTGATTCAAAATCGAAATTGAAACAAATTTTATTTAAAACATTTTTTGATAAAAACAATAATTATTGAGATAATTAATTTTGATAGCATACTATTCAGAGGGAAATTAAAATTTCAAGTTAGCAAAAAATTGTATTAACAAACACTGTTCCTGAAGTAATTCTAAACAAATTTTGTTAACAACATTTTTTGATTAAATCAACAATAAGGATATAACCTCAAAAATATTAATTTTTGTAGCATACTGTTCAGTGGGAAATTAAAATTTCAAGTTAGAAAAAAATTGTGTTAACAAAAATTGTTCCTGAAACAATTCTAAACAAACTTTGTCAACAATTTTTTTTGATTTAATCAATAATTAAGGAGATAACCTCAAAATAATAATTTTTCCGTTTTTATACATAATTATACTTAGATGCTTAATTAATAGAGATGTAAAAATTTTTTATTAAGATAATTGATTCAAAATCGAAATTGAAACAAATTTTATTTAAAACATTTTTTGATAAAAACAATAATTATTGAGATAATTAATTTTGATAGCATACTATTCAGAGGGAAATTAAAATTTCAAGTTAGCAAAAAATTGTATTAACAAACACTGTTCCTGAAGTAATTCTAAACAAATTTTGTTAACAACATTTTTTGATTAAATCAACAATAAGGATATAACCTCAAAAATATTAATTTTTGTAGCATACTGTTCAGTGGGAAATTAAAATTTCAAGTTAGAAAAAAATTGTGTTAACAAAAATTGTTCCTGAAACAATTCTAAACAAACTTTGTCAACAATTTTTTTTGATTTAATCAATAATTAAGGAGATAACCTCAAAATAATAATTTTTCCGTTTTTATACATAATTATACTTAGATGCTTAATTAATAGAGATGTAAAAATTTTTTATTAAGATAATTGATTCAAAATCGAAATTGAAACAAATTTTATTTAAAACATTTTTTGATAAAAACAATAATTATTGAGATAATTAATTTTGATAGCATACTATTCAGAGGGAAATTAAAATTTCAAGTTAGCAAAAAATTGTATTAACAAACACTGTTCCTGAAGTAATTCTAAACAAATTTTGTTAACAACATTTTTTGATTAAATCAACAATAAGGATATAACCTCAAAAATATTAATTTTTGTAGCATACTGTTCAGTGGGAAATTAAAATTTCAAGTTAGAAAAAAATTGTGTTAACAAAAATTGTTCCTGAAACAATTCTAAACAAACTTTGTCAACAATTTTTTTTGATTTAATCAATAATTAAGGAGATAACCTCAAAATAATAATTTTTCCGTTTTTATACATAATTATACTTAGATGCTTAATTAATAGAGATGTAAAAATTTTTTATTAAGATAATTGATTCAAAATCGAAATTGAAACAAATTTTATTTAAAACATTTTTTGATAAAAACAATAATTATTGAGATAATTAATTTTGATAGCATACTATTCAGAGGGAAATTAAAATTTCAAGTTAGCAAAAAATTGTATTAACAAACACTGTTCCTGAAGTAATTCTAAACAAATTTTGTTAACAACATTTTTTGATTAAATCAACAATAAGGATATAACCTCAAAAATATTAATTTTTGTAGCATACTGTTCAGTGGGAAATTAAAATTTCAAGTTAGAAAAAAATTGTGTTAACAAAAATTGTTCCTGAAACAATTCTAAACAAACTTTGTCAACAATTTTTTTTGATTTAATCAATAATTAAGGAGATAACCTCAAAATAATAATTTTTCCGTTTTTATACATAATTATACTTAGATGCTTAATTAATAGAGATGTAAAATTTTTTTATTAAGATAATTGATTCAAAATCGAAATTGAAACAAATTTTATTTAAAACATTTTTTGATAAAAACAATAATTATTGAGATAATTAATTTTGATAGCATACTATTCAGAGGGAAATTAAAATTTCAAGTTAGCAAAAAATTGTATTAACAAACACTGTTCCTGAAGTAATTCTAAACAAATTTTGTTAACAACATTTTTTGATTAAATCAACAATAAGGATATAACCTCAAAAATATTAATTTTTGTAGCATACTGTTCAGTGGGAAATTAAAATTTCAAGTTAGAAAAAAATTGTGTTAACAAAAATTGTTCCTGAAACAATTCTAAACAAACTTTGTCAACAATTTTTTTTGATTTAATCAATAATTAAGGAGATAACCTCAAAATAATAATTTTTGAATTTTTATACATAATTACACTTAGACGCTTAATTAATAGAGATGTAAAATTTTTTTATTAAGATAATTGATTCAAAATCGAAATTGAAACAAATTTTATTTAAAACATTTTTTGATAAAAACAATAATTATTGAGATAATTAATTTTGATAGCATACTATTCAGAGGGAAATTAAAATTTCAAGTTAGCAAAAAATTGTATTAACAAACACTGTTCCTGAAGTAATTCTAAACAAATTTTGTTAACAACATTTTTTGATTAAATCAACAATAAGGATATAACCTCAAAAATATTAATTTTTATACTATTCAGAGGGAAATTAAAATTTTAAGTTAGCAAAAAATTTTATTAACAAACACTGTTCCTGAGGTAATTCTAAACAAATTTTGTTAATAAAAATTTTTGATTTGATCAATAATCTCAAAAAAAATTTTATATATTTTTTTTATTGAGAAAATCGTTTTAGTGGAGGGGGGAAATCGTTTTGTTACAAAAGTTCCGTGCCCTATTGATTACATTAAGTTAAGAGTTTTTTTTTTCTCACACCTATATACTTATAAATAATAATCAATATTATTATCTTCCAGTATCAGCAAGTAGACGAAAATGAGACTTGAAGAGTAGTGTTTATATTTCTTTATTAATCTTTATTTATTATAAAACATCATCACATTCTTTCTACTTTAAAATAAAACAATTTTTTCACTACTATTCTAAACAACTTCTTCTTCTCTTGCTGTAATCTAATCGTTATCGACTCAACGGCCGATAATTACAGATTTCTAATTGGTAGTATTCCGTTGCAGATTTCTCCATTCTCCAGGGGCGCGAAAGGTTGCTGCTCCGGGGGAACTAGACATACCTTTCCAATGCCTCTTGTTACAACTCCATTCGATGTCTTAACAGAGACAACTCGAATGACACCATCTGTTCCAGGATGTAATTCATGGATGCGTCCTAGTCGCCAACACTGTGGAGGAACGTTTTCCACTCTCAAGAGTACTAAATTTCCACATTGAACCCTTTGGTTAGCATTATTTCCATTCTTCTTCCCTTTAGCTCGCCTTTGCAATGTGCATAGGTACTCCTTAGACCAGATTTTCCAAAACATTTGGATTTAGTTTTGTAATAACTTAAAAGTGTTTAGAGCACTTTTTGGTAGTTGAGGTTCCGCAGATTGTGGTAAAGCAGTAAGTGATTCCCAATGAGGAAATGTCCCGGTGTGAGTGCTGACAGGTCATTAGGATCATTGGGTATAAAAGACGGGAGTTCAAAATCTATTCTATTTGGCACAGAACAGTTGTTATAGCTTCTATTGTTAAACTAGCAGATACTATCTTTTATAAATGATTTTTCATGGATTTTTCTGCATTTTCATGTAATCCACCGAAGTAAGGAGTACGTGCAGGCATGGATCGCCACCTTACATTGTTCTCCATTAAATAGTCTTGTACATCTTCTGACCCTGATTAAAAAATGATTGCAAGTCCTTATTGGCTGCAACGAAATTCGTATATGAAAAATGTTTTTTATGCTATTTTTTGTAATTCGCGTTTTTATCCTATTTTTTTAACAAAAATAAAATAACTTTTGACAATGTAGGGAAATAGGTATGTAGCAGTTAGTAACACCGTAACACTTGAAAATAGAAATTTGAATTGGCAATTAGAGATTGTCAAAACACAAAATGTTTCATGTACACCTCCCAATATAAGAGAAATTGCTCAGAGTTTAATGTCGTTATCATTGTGGATCTTGTATTCGATGCTAAGAACGTGTTTAAACATCCATAGACAAAAATTGTCACATTAACAACTAGAAAAATTAATGACCCAATGTCACCAACTTGAACTGGTTCCATAAAATGTTACTAAAATTTCATTACAGCATCGGATGCTGTAAGGAGTCTCATTACAGCACCCGTTTGAGTACTGAAATAGCTTTCATTACCGTCGCGAATTAGAAAAAGTACTTTATCTACAACTATTGAATTATCTATTCGTTATACAATACATTTGGTTTTTGACGGGTAATGACACCTATTACTCATGACTGACAAAATGTTGAATAATGAAGCCATTATTCCACAGTTCTGACACGGCCTACTAATCAAAAAAATAAAATATTAACAGAAATGACAGCTTTCTTATATTGAGATTTATGTCTGAAATGTCTATCAAGTTTTTTTTTTCCTTTCTTTGATTTTTTTAGTAGATAAAGTATAATATTCAACTGGCGTATAAATGGATGTTACCCACTCAGATTACAACACTCACTCGCTTCGCTCGCTCGTGTTGCAACTTCATCTTCGTGGGTAACAGCCGCCATTATACGCTTGTTGAATAATATACTATTACTTGATAAAACAAATTACTCGCAGCAAACTATGGAAACTTAAATTTAAATTGCTAGTACCTATTACTGCAAAAACATTTCTACAGCATCCTAGAGGTTTTTTTAAATAAACATACGTTATTACTCGTGCATGATTGAATAAAAACATAATAAAAACATAAAAGCATAATAAAAACTCGTCCGTTACTCGTCAAATGCAACCGCACATGTCAAGTAATGTCGTCACATTTCAGCGGATTTCATTGCATTAATTAACTGTGCAAGTTAATAAACAAGTCCACGACAAGTTAAACCGCTGAAAATTTTTTAAAAATCTCGGGCAAAATTGGAAAAATTTAAGGAATAAGATTGAAAATGCAATTATTTGACATGCTATTTGATTAAGTAAACCCCAAGGTGCCTTGAAACACCTTATTTATAATTATTGTAACAATCGCCGCCAAAATATTTTAGTTGTTAATTGATTGTTTAGTAAACAGATATCACCTAGATAAAACGTCGGTAAAAATTGTGGTTTTTAATTAATTTTTTCCTTTACACTTTTTTTATATATTTCGAAAATTTATCATTGAACCTATTGCTGGTGGTAAGAAGAATTGTATAATATACAGAAAGCAACAATTCGGTTTTTAGTATTTTTGTAATATTGTTTGATTACATCATATGTTGAAATTAAGCACATAATTTATTTTACGATATTTAGATGGGCAAAAAATAAATTGTTTAACATTGTTCAAAAGTAATATTGTATACGTGTTGTAGTATAAGGCCTACTATTGTAGATTTTACTAGAAATTCTTGCGGTATTTTGCGGTTTTACCTTAAAATCAATTTTTATTATAGTGTGTGTATAAAATTCGGAAAAAATCAAAACCAACAAAAAAGTTTCTAACCAAAATTACAATTTATTTTTGGAAACACTAATTAATTTTAGTATGAGATGTTAGCGTTCTAAAGTTAATAATTTTCTAGAAAGAAATTAAAAACTATTAAAAAATATTAAAAGTTGTTATTGTGTCAATTCAATTTATTATTTGCAAGATTTTTTCCTTGAAAATTATTAACCATACGTCTTATACAGGTTGGTCCGATACTAATAGGACACAGAGCAACAGTGAATTCCTTACATTAAATTATTACGTTTTAACCCAATTTATTTTAGTCTACTTATTAATAATAACGAAGATATAGATGGGTAAAGTTTATACATTACTTTTATTTTTCTTTAATAATTTTCACTGTCAATTAGCATTAATACTCTAGTATTAATGCCAATTGAGGGTGTTAGTCTAGTGTTTGACGAAACAAAATCATTTTCAACGCCAACTAATTTTTACTGAGCATAATTAAATTTTGTAAAGTGGGTTTAAACAGTGATTATCTTGGAAACGGAGAACTTTAGAGAAGATTGGTAGGTATACCAAATTTATGTAAAAATGTCTGAGAAACTGTTTCAAGTTGTGTAAGTTGCAAAAATGTTAACGATGAAAAGGATATGTCTACTTTAAAGGAGTTTTTTTAAGGCAAGCAGTGCCATCTGAAAGATAAATCAAAACTAATACCAAATTATTACTTATCGTCTTAAAAATGGTAATGTACCAATTTTCATGGTCATAATGCAAGAGAAAACGAAATATTTAAAGAAAAGCAAAAATAAAGTATTAACTTTAATCATCAGTATTTTCGTTATTATTAACAATTGGACTAACATAAATTGGATACAGACCAATTAGCCTAACTTCATTTCTCCTCAAAGGGATGGAAAAGGTAATCGATCAATACCTAAGGAATGGAGTGCTTCTCACAAATCCACTCCACCCTAGCCAACATGCTTACCAGAAAGCAAAATCAACAATTACCGGTCTCCATGCTTTGACTAGCACCTTAGAGGAGGCAATTGCAACCAAAGAGATAGCCCTTTGTGCTTTCATAGATATAGAGGGTGCGTTTGATAACACCTCATATGAATCCATAGAGAAGGCTTTAAACGTAAAAGACATACATCCGTCGACAATCAAGTGGTGTATAGCCATGTTGAAAAGTCGGCAGATCACAGCCAGTCTGGGAGGCGAGTCGCTGACTATAAAGGCGCTAAGAGGATGTCCCCAAGGGGGAGTGCTATCACCTCTATTATGGTGCCTGGTAGTTGATGACTTGATGAACACCCTAACTAAAAACGGATTTAAGATACAAGGGTATGCTGATGACCTGGTAATCACAATCCGAGGTAAATATGATTCAATCATAACTCAGCTAATGCAGAAAGCCCTACTACTCACCAGTACTTGGTGCAGAAGCAATGGGCTCAGCATCAATCCCAATAAAATCGAAATAGTCCCTTTCACTCGGAGAAGGAAGCTACAAATAAAAGCACCCTCCATTGAAAGCAGAACTATTAACCTCAAAACAGAAACTAAATACCTAGGGGTAATACTTGACAGTAAACTAAACTGGAACTCACACTTAGATAAGGTGAGGAAAAAGGCCATCATGGCAAACCAGATCTGCCGCAGGCTCCTAGGAAGGAACTGGGGTCTCAAACCACGAATGGCTCATTGGGCCTACGTAGCAATAATCAGACCCATGGTCGCCTACGCCTCATTGGTTTGGTGGCCAAAAACAAAACATAAGACAGCTCAACAACAGCTGGCACAAATCCAGCGGTTAGCATGTCTTAACATAACGGGTGCAATGAGATCCTGTCCGACGGCTGCTTTGGAAGCCCTACTCGGTCTCACACCGCTCCACATATATATACAAAAGGAGGCAGCCTTAAGTGCCTTATCACTGAAAACAGTTTCTTCACTCAAGTTGATGCAGGGTAATCTCAGAGGACACCTCGAGATCCTCAAAGACCCATGTCTAAATCACCTGATTGAAATTAAAACGGACCTTATACCGACGGAATACAATTTCAACCAACCGTATAAGGTCATATTTAGTAGCAGGGATGATTGGGCGAAAGGAGGGCCTCAACTAAAAAGAGGAGCCCTAGCCTGGTACACCGATGCTTCAAAGACAGTAAGATCTGGAGTAGGCATGGGCATCAGTGGACCAAATAGCCACATCAAATTGCCCCTCAGCTCGGACTTAACAATTTTCCAAGCAGAAGTTCTTGCTATAAACTTCTGCACCGCTTTGAACCTACAGAAGGGACAAAAAGGTGCATCCATAAACATTTTCACAGACAGTCGGGCCGCCTTAAAGGCAATTCAGGCCTACACGTGTGGCTCCGCACTGATCAGAGAGTGCACCAACAACCTGAGAGAACTCGCTAGGGGCAATGATGTTACCCTATGGTGGGTTCCAGGTCACAGCAACATTGAGGGCAATGAGAAGGCCGACAAGCTGGCCAAAGAGGCAGCAAACACGCCCTTCATTGGACCCCAACCTGGATGTGGACTACAAAAAAGCCACCTAAAACAAATAATCAACAACTGGGAGGCTTCAAAGATAGCCTTACGCTGGAAAGAACTTCCAGGTCACAGACAAGCGAAGAGTATGATAACTCCGTCGCAAAACAAAACCAAAGAGGTTTTATGCCTCAGCAAAGGGGATCTAAGAACGCTCTCAGGCTACCTAACCGGCCATGTGCCCCTAAAATACCACCTCTTCCACATTGGACAAGCTGAGGATCAAACTTGTCGACTATGCAACGACGAGTCAGAAACTGCTGAACATATACTGTGCAATTGCGTCGCCAGAGGCCGTCTAAGGCACAACGTCTTCGGTAAAACTCCCCTGTTACCTACCGACATAAAGGTTCAAGACCTCAGGACAATACTAAGGTTCATTAAGGACCTACATTTGCCCTAAACCTTTGGAGGGCTAAAGTTACAATAGATCTTATAGGTCGCGGTAACGAGAGGGCCGCCCTCCTCAGCCCGGCAGCAATAATAATAATAATAACATAAATTGGATTAAATCGTAACAATTTAATGTAAGGAATTCACTGTTCCTCTGTGTCCCAGTAGTAACGGACCAGCCTATATATAAAAATATACGTACATAGATACAATTAAATAAAATCGCAGTATATCATAAAATACTTCATCCTTGTTAATTGTATAGATATTTTTTAATTTTCACCAATTTTGAAGTAAAAAATTGACAAAAATATCTTTTTGGCCAAGATTTTTAACTATAGTATACGCCACGAGAGCTGGCAGTAAATCATCATTTTCCGCTCTTACAAATGCCATACGTAGTTCACAAACCGTTAGAGAGTAATGTGTGTTCGAAAGAGATAGCATTAGTTTAATATGTCTGCTGTACAATTCAAATGACCTCGTCGAAAAAGTACGTCTGTTCTTCCAAGGGATGTCACTCTATAATTATAACCTCAAATCGCAACGTCTTGTGAGCGTTGTCATGAATCTGTTAGTGTTTTCACAAGGCGAAAATGTTTTCTTTGAAAGGAAAATCATTAAATAATATCTTTGACAAATAACCTCCATTACTAACATAACCTACATTTAAATGTATGTGGTGAAATAATCTAAGTCGTACGTCCATATCTTGATTCATACCATTTTTAAGCGATCTGTCACTGCCAGCTCTCGTGGTTTCTACTATAATTCGCTTCTGTGCGCTGGGTAGAACAAAGCTATAGTAAACATACAATCTGTCAGAACTATTGTAAGGGTTTCTTATCGATATTGCCCATCAAACTGATAATTCACGATGCGTTTAAGTGAAAAACAACGAATTGAGATCCTTATGATGGTTGGCTTCGGAGATCCTACTCGTCAACATTAAGAAGTTGTCAATTTATTTAATGCAAGATATCCCAACCGTTCGCCAATTGCCCAATCTACTGTGTGTAAGATTGAAAAGAAATTTAGAAAGGTTAGCCACGTCAGAGATTTACCAAAAGGGCGCCCAGATAAAATTACGGAAGAAACTAGACCAAATATCCTCTTAGGAGCTGAAAAAAATTCGCATGGATTTGATGTTGGATTAGGAACCACACTTGGTGCAGGAATTACTAGGAAACGACTTTGACCGAAGTTTGACAATGTTAATTTCATTGAAAATATTATTTTTTCTCAAGGACAGTACAATCTAACAAGACATGCATTGTATTTTTGTAGCCCACTACGGGTTGGTTGCCCGCACTCTACGTCACACTATTTGCCACGCCCTGTTAACTGTCATTGAGTGCAATGATGCGTTTGCTGTGTGTTTTTTGAGATTTAGAGGTTACATGATAGACATTAATACGTCTAAAAAAATAAAACTTCAAAAATAATATGAATACGTCTACGATATAACCTCTAAAAATACACAGCAAACGCATAGAGCTGGGCGTGGCAAATGGTATGACGTAGTTTGCGGGCAGGTTGTCACAACAATGGATGTAGCAGTCCTGTTAGATTCTACTGTCCTTGGTTTTTTCTGACGAAGCGATATTCATCCTTAATGATTCTGTTAATAGGCAAAATAGGGCCGTTCAGTATTTTTTTTATTGGCTTATTCGAAAGTTTTTTAAAATTGAAATTTAATTTTTGATTCTGAGGCTTAGTTTTACCAAAAAAAAATAACAAAATTTGAAACCACAAGGTGCGAACTCCAAATTACGTAACTCAAATTTGAGCGTATAAAATCAATAAAATTCCTGAAGAGAGACAATGCTACAAATCTGATGCGCTAGAAGAAAACAGTAACTAACTACAAAACATAGAACGTCTGTGATTTCTTTCTTCTTACTTAAAACGTCATCTGGAGTCGGGGCGTGGGGAATTTTAAACTTTTACATTAATTATTGCAAAAATTAAACAATTTTCGAACGTGAAAACGTTACTAATCCGTCTAATTTAATTTAGATTATTGATTTTTTGAAAGACGGTCTTTCTAATCGATTGACCTTAACGGCCCTATTGTAGGTACAGTCATGTTCACGGGAAATGCACACTCAAGGTCAAGCGCTGTTGTGAGATCCGACATGCCGCTGGCTAAACGAGCTGAGCCGAGCGCAACGAAGCTCGCGGCGGCTCGTGGGCGTTCGGCTCAACCCGTTTAGCCAGCCGAGCCAGCGGCATGTCGGATCTCACAACAGCGCTTAACCTTGAGTGTGCATTTCCCGTGAACATGACTGTATTGGGCGACATGAAAGTTAATATGTGGGCGGGAATTGTTGGTACCCGAATTCTGGGACCTTTTTTGAAGAAGAAATTTGAAGTTACTGAAATTACTGAATAGATTATTTAATTCTCTATCAAAATTCATGAAAATATACATGATGTTGTATTTGATCTAAAAAAGTTACTATTACTTCCGCCTAAACCGGAAGTAATATTTGGTTGTACTATACATAAAAAAATCACAAATCAAAATTAACCAATTCGAACATTTTTGCCAAAGATCATCATGAACACACTGTATAAAACCATATGTTTTAATGCAATCACATTGGACTATTTTATGGAAATAAAAATAATCTAATTGTATGAATTTTTTATTTATATTTTTGTATTCAATGAAGCAACTGCAATAGCCACACACAACATCAGCTGCTACATTATTTTAAAAGTTTTTTAGGCTGACATATAAAATTAGAAACGAATATAGATTTGTATTTGTTTTTAAATCCACAAAAGCGCATTCGACGCTTACATTATGCTATCGTGTTTCACATTGCTGATAATATAGATACCACAATAACAAAAAAATAAATGCAACGTGCATGATCAAAAAGAATAAATCAAAGAAGAATGTTTCTTTGTATCTCCCGAAAATTTAAGTCATAAAAGTTAAGCTTCCTGAGCGGTTAACGCTAGAACGGTGAAATTAACATCTTCAGCATCACGAGTCATAAACTCTTTACAGATTTTGGCAGCATCCTAAATAAAAAATTATTTGAAATAAGTGAATAAGCATAGAGATACATTTACCTCCAGCAATGTCTCTGGTGATGATGGACCATGGTTAATGGGAAATTCTTTTCTACCATCTAATTCATAAAGATTCCCTTCTTTTTCAACAAAGGCAACAAAGTGGTGATTTACACTTTCGTTTGGATTTAACTACATAATATTATAATGTGTAAATTGCTTAAATAAAAAAAATTCTTACCTCAGTTTGACCTTCTTGAGCCAATTCCTGATGTACGTTCATAATTTGTCCAGCAACAGACTGTAGTAGTGTACCACGATCTTCAGGAGACATATTTTTACTGACACTTAAAAGCTCCTTAAATTTACCTTCTGCTAATTCAATTCTAATAAAAAAAATAGGTTATAAGTAATATTTATTTATGAATCTTGTTGGAATTACCTGTCACAATTATTAGCAACACTATGAACTAAAGCAATAGTTCCACAAGCGTTTGAAACAACTTGTTTTAAAAAATAGACATTTGGAGAAACATCTTGTCCAGAAACTTTAAGCCTTTCATTTTGTTCTGTGGCATAGTTGTGGTGCTATTATTTAAAGAATTATATTAGATTTAAACTATACATGAAGAAGAACTAAATTAACCTTTTCGCTATAGGGAAATAACAAAATAACAGCTAGAACTGGTTTCGGAACCCAAGCTAAAGCTTCCGATTCCAAACCATAAACATCCACTATATTCCATTTGTCCGGTACACCTAATTTCTGCATAAACTATAAGATAAAATAAATAAAAAAGAATTGATTTAATGGTTTCTTATTGATTTGGTTGTGATAATTTAAAATTTTAGTCATTCCATGAATTCATAACCTAACTTACTTTGTTCATCACCTGAAATAAAAAAAAACGGAGTAAATATTAATTATATTGTAATGGAATATAGGGGAATAGATTTTACATACATCTGGATTTGATTCTAACGGAAACCAAGCCATTTTTAATGAGAAATTTGTGTTAAATTTACAGAAGAAAATGCCAGATCACTTTTTGACAATCGCCAAACTTCTCTCAACTTATCTGTCATTTAACTTTAAATGCAACCCATAGATGGCGCTTTCAAAATCTTAATAAAAATGTTTTTTTTTAAATAAAATTATTTTTAAAAATTATTTATATTAATTTTAAACCGTTTATTTATTCGTCTACTTAATACGAATTTCTGTTTGAGTATTAAATTGTTTAATAAATAGATAAATCAAGTGGAATATTTTGAGTTGATCAAAAAAGGCGCCATTTTCAAATACAAATTTTATTTATTAAAATTAATTATTTTATATCCTGTTTTCGTATGATTTAAGCACAAATTAATTAATTTTCGTAAAAAAAAACATGACGTTTCATAAAATTGACATTTAATTTTGACAAATTGTTGTGAAGTTGGTTACAGTTGGTGACATTGAATTTGTGTCACGTTGACGTTTAAACTTTATTCAAAAATTTATTTAAAAAAATAAATTTATGGAATCAATTTCAACAGTAGTCGTGGACAAATTATAGTATTCTACTCACATATAATCAGCTATTATGCACTCAGGTAAATTATAATAAACTTCATAAACTTAACTCGTATAATAATATTCTATTTTAAGTAAGAATCATTATCATTTATGTCTATCACACACAAATTTATTTCGACAAATTTTAATTTAAATATAAATTGGTAAATTTTAATTTATATTTCAGCAAAATCTTGGAATCTTGCGTAAAATTCCTTTCTAAGATCTGATATAAAACTTAAAAACACAGCAATATCTATTTCGGAATTCTTTTTATATCATTTTCAAAAATATCCAACTTGCGCCGAAAAGCAGACACATTTTGTATTAAATCAGATATTAACATCTCATTTCCTTGTAACTCTAAATTTATAATATTACAACTAAATGTTAGGGCGTAAAATTTGATAACAAACTTATACAGTGCGTCCCCGGATAGGTGAAACGACTCTTATAAAATGTAAATTTTTTTCGATATTAACTGTCATCTTTTGGGGTTCAGGCCTACTTGATTAAAGACTAATTTTGAACATATTTTCAAATTTAAAAAAACAAGTGAGTGTTGATACTGAAGCTAAAACTTCTTGTGTGTCAGGTAAAGTACCTTTTCTGTTTACAGTATGGTAAAATGTTACTAAGAAATTTTATTCAGAATGAAAAGTTATGGCCATATGCAAATTTTCATCAGTTTGATAAAACCCATTGTTTATTATTTTCGTCAATAGTACTTTATTATGACTTTTTGTTTTGAGATTCAGATTATTCGGGAGAAATAAACAAACCGTTCTGAAAATGTTCACAAGAAATTAAGTGTGTGTTCGCCCACAAATGAAAACAGTTAATCATAGTTAATCAGTTTCATCATAATTTTTTTTCTTAGAGTGAATACTTCCTGCTGTAAGAAATCTTTTGATTAAGCGTCAACAAGTACTTCTTTTAATTCCAGTATTTGGAAATTTTTCACAAAATAAAGTAATAACTTCCTTGATCAAGATCACGGATGATATAAGACTTGCCTGTGATAACCGTCGTCTCACTATTTTGGTTCTACTTGATTTCAGCAAAGCCTTCGACTCTGTCGATTACGATCTTCTTCTTTCTATACTTTCATCTATTGGTTTTTCTTCCTCGAGTCTTTCATGGTTTCATTCATATCTTTCGCATCGCACACTGTGTGTCCGTGCCAATTCAACCTTTTCCAACCGCTTTGAGCTTTCTTGTGGTGTGCCCCAGGGCAGTGTTCTCGGTCCGTTGCTGTTTTCTATCTTCATTGATAGTGTCACCAAGGTTATTTCTTCAAATTTTCATCTTTACGCGGATGACCTGCAGATCTATACCGATACAACAGTTGATGACTTTCCTCAAGCTATTGAGCGAATTAATAATGATCTTGCGAGAGTGCTTGAGTGGTCTAAACTATACGGTTTGAAGCTCAATGCTAATAAGACCCAAGCCATAATATTTGGTACAAATCCTCTACGGAGCAGGGTGGCTACTTTTGCTAACTCGCAACTTCTACTTGGTGACACCGTCATTAAATTTTCGGATGTAATTAAGAATCTTGGAGTTATGATGGACTCTGCACTGTCTTGGCGCCCCCAGGTTCAGGCGATTTGTAAGAGGGTTTACTCTTGTTTCCACTCCCTCCGTAAATTTAAGTGTTTTCTTCCACCTTACGTTCGACGCAACCTCTGTTATTCGCTGATTTTTCCACATCTTGATTATGCGGATACGGTTTGTACTGACCTGTCGATATCTTTGTGTAATAAACTCCAGAGATTACAAAATAATTGCATACGTTTTATATTCGATCTTGGGAAATATTGTCATATTACTCCTTACCGCAATAACTTACGTTTGCTTACGTACGTAAACCGTCGGTCCTTCCGTGTGTTAACAAGTCTCTATAAGATTATTAAGACTCAGAGTCCACAGTACTTATTTAATAATTTTAAATTCTTATCATCACACGAGCGTCCCACTCGTTCGCAATCGGACTTAATTCTTCTATTCCCAATACATCATACGAATTTATACCACAGGTCATTTACGCTGTACGCCATATCCCTCTGGAATGGTCTCCCCATGGATATTAGAAACGCTCCAACCCTGTCATCTTTCAAGACTTGTCTTACACATTTCCTCTTCTCCCGTCAAATTGCGATCTTGTAATATTTTACTTCCTTTTCTTCTTTTCTACTTTCTTTCCTATGTTCCTTATTCACCTTCTTTCTTTTCTGCTTTGTTACTCTGTGCATTTCTTACACTTTTCTTCCCTCCTTTTTGTTGTTTGTTTTTTTTTTCTTTTTCGCTTTTGGTTAATAATGCGTGCGTTAATTACTTACTATTCTGTATATCTGGTGGTATCATTGTAATATAGTTTAGACTGGGTCGATTGGAAGATATCGTCTTTGGCGATAAATCGTTCCGTTTGTCAGAATTGAATTTATGATTTGTTTTCCACTGTCATTGTTATAATCATCTTTGCTTTTTTTTTTGTTACACTACCGCCGCTAATATAGGATAATTATAATAATGTACAATTTTCCTTTGTTCTTTTATGGCAATAAAGTTTGTTTATTATTATTATTAT
>NW_019280725.1:14611-54626 GCF_000648695.1 Onthophagus taurus | reverse complement strand
TAAACAGTGTGTCCCCGGATAGGTGAAACGACTCTTATAAAATGTAAATTTTTTTCGATATTAACTGTCATCTTTTGGGGTTCAGGCCTGCTTGATTAAAGACTAATTTTGAACATATTTTCAAATTTTAAAAAACAAGTGAGTGTTGATACTGAAGCTAAAACTTCTTGTGTGTCAGGTAAAGTACCTTTTCTGTTTACAGTATGGTAAAATGTTACTAAGAAATTTTATTCAGAATGAAAAGTTATGGCCATATGCAAATTTTCATCAGCCTACTTTGATAAAACCTATTGTTTATTATTTTCGTCAATAGTACCTTATTACGACTTTTTGTTTTGAGATTCAGATTATTAGGGAGAAATAAACAAACCGTTCTGAAAATGTTCACAAGAAATTAAGTGTGTGTTCGCCCACAAAGGAAAACAGTTGATCATAGTTAATCAGTTTCATCATAATTTTTTTTTCTTAGAGTGAATACTTCCTGCTGTAAGAAATCTTTTGATTAAACGCCAACAAGTACTTCTTTTAATTGCAGTATTTGGAAATTTTTCACAAAATAAAGCAATAATCGGTTTTTTCCCGGTTCCATAACACTGAATCACGTAAACTTTTTCCTGTAATGTTAACATTCTGTTTAAAAAACACTTTAAGTTTACTAAATTACAGTTTGAGAGATTAACAGTGACAGGAAAGCAATTTTGTTTTTCCATGGCAGTCTTTGTTAGAAATAAAATTGTTTGATATGGATTTTTTCAAAGTAGGCCGATCAATCCGAAAATTTGCATATGCCCATAGTTTTTCATTCTGAACAAAACTTCTTAATAACAATTTCACGTACTGTAAACAGAAAAGGTACTTTACCTGCCACAAAAAGAGTTTTTCTTTCACTGTCAAGGCTCACTTGTTTTTTAAAAATTGATAATATGTTCAAAATTATTTTATTTTTGTTATTTTATTTATTTTTTTCGATATTAAATTTTATTTAGCAAGTGTAGCGAGTGTGGCGAGTGTGGTGCTGTCGTTTCTGAAGAATTGTCTTCCAGAGTTGCCTGAATATGCTTGTGGACTGATTCCTCAATTGTTATCTACTGGATAAGATCTGATTATAAGAAATTCAAACCTTGTGTTGCAAATAGAATTCAAAGAATTCAATCACTTACAAAATGTGGAATCATATTGCAGGTACTGATAACCCTGCTGATATTCTTTCTCGAGGTGCGCAGCATCAAATTTGAAGCTTTCTACCTGTTTTACCGGTCGTCATTGGTTTAAAATGAATGAGCTAAATTGGCCAAATACTGCAGTGCAGATATCTGCTGACAATGAGTTGTGTGAAGGAAAAAGGACATCGATGATAACGCTTTTATGTTCCAACAATAAGTTTGATGTTTTGGAAAAGTTTTCGAATTTAAGAACGTTGATACGAGTAATTGCGAGAGATTTGTGAATAAGTGCAATAAATCAATAAAGATAAACGCACCTTCTTTAACTGCTGATGAGGTTACTGATGCATTTAATGTTATTTTGAAATTGATCAAATTTGGGGATTTTCACCAAGAGATAGTTTAGCGAAAAATGGTACGATTAATAAAGGAAGTAAGATTTTGGGACTGGATCCATTTTTGGATAGGCATGGACTTTTAAGAGTGGGAGGACGCTTAAGAAACTCAAAGTACAATTTTGACAAAAGACATCCAATCATTATGTCGAAGAGTCATTTTGTAACAAGGCTGATAATAAAGGCTGAACATTTGAAATACATGCATTTAGGAGCACAAGGGTTATTAGCTAGTCTACGAGAAAGATACTGGCCTGTGTCTGGTTTGGGAACTGTCAAAGTAGTGCTCAGGAATTGTCACGTGTGCTTTAATTTCAATCCAGGGAGAGAGTTTGGTTTGAAAATAGCAGATTTGCCTTACGAACGAATAAAAGATTCTAGACCGTTTAAATTTATAAATGTCGATTTTGCCGGACCTTTTGTTATAAAGGAGTCGAAATTTAGAAACAAATGATTGATCAAGTCTTACGTTGCTGTGTTTGTGTACTCTTCTTCTAAGGCTGTTCATCTGGAGCTGGTCAGCGATTTAACGTCTGAGATGTTTTTAAACTGTTTTAAACGATTTGTGGGTAGACGTGGTGTTCCTGCTAGCATATATTCTGATAATGAAGAAACTTGACTATATTAATAAGACTTGAAGCACTCATTCATAGAATGCTTGTATGAATATATCATGCTGCGTGTATACAATGAATTGCTGCATGTATAATATTTTTTCTATAATACGATTCGTACAATCTATTTCTCTCAGTGTATCAAAAACGAGGCAAAGTAAATAGCATGGGGGATTTGATTAGCTTAACTGTTTCTACAGTTAAGCTAATTGTATGAATGTAGTAAAATTGTAGCAATTTGTATGAAACGATTATTTCATTATATACTTTGTTTAAATTTGTATAGGTGAAATAAAATCACATTGTGTGTTGGAGGCAATGAAGACTGTTAGAACATTATACACTGAGAGAAATAGATTGTACGAATCGTATTATAGAAAAAATATTATACATGCAGCAAATCATTGTATTATATTCATTATATTTATTGTACTGAATACAATCTCGTCTTGCTGTCACTATTCGTTGTAAACGTATTATACCTTATAGTTGACCTTATAGTATATTTTTAGTACATACTACAATCTATTTCTCTCAGTGTAATTAAGCCTAACTTATATACTTCTAAATGTTGAGTAATCGAAATATCCTAACTCTTATATATGTTGAAGACGGAAATCACATAAAACTAACATTTCTGCAATTTTCTTATTATATTTTTCTTATTCAATATTATATTTGAAAAGATACTTCAGGAAACTTGATAACTCAATTTTTTCATAATCTGTTCGTATAATTTTATACTTGAAATAAAAAATATACGATCAATATGTTATACATGTTTTTTTTAATTATAAAAAAAAATCAGATATAAAATTACTATCAAATTGCGTAACCGAAAGTGGTACTTTATCTGATATTTTTTACAATTAAAACAAATTAATTAAATGTGCCTTTATAATCTTGATAAACATTCTGATATAAAATTTCAATTAGTTTGCGCAACCGGAAATGATATCTTATCCTGAAGATAAGCGATCAGTTAGTTTATCTATCGATATACGTTATATACAGGTGAGTTAGAAATAACTAACTTAAACCCTTGTTTATGGATACATATTTTGTATGTCTATAAACAAGGCTTAAACTATTACTTAACAATAACACTGAACAAATTTCTTAATTTTTCCTTATGAATTCTTCTTTTTTTTCTTGCTGTATGTCAATGATCTCCCTGAATTCTTGAAAATATGCAGTTTACTATAACGTTTGCAGACGATCATAAGTTAAAAGAAGATGAAGTTTGTAGTCGAATGGTCGCTTCTGACTAGTTTAAAGCTAATAAGCTAGGTGTCCACTTGGAAGAAACTTTAGAGAGTAACTCTCGCTTTGGTGTGTATAAACATGGATACAAAACAATTGCAAGTGCAATAATGTTATATAAAATTAAAAAATAAAAAGAAGCTGTTGGGTGAAACCATAGATTTGGCGTAGATTAGAGCTGGGTATTAACATTCGTTATCAAATTTGCCATACTAGATTCACAAAAAAGTGAACTAGATTGTTTTAATGGCACATATAAATGCAAACTGTAAGTAGTAATAGCTTAATAGTGGCTTGGCAGTATTTTGGAAAATTATTAGAAAATATAAAATTAAACGCCTCAATTGCTGAAAGAGACTAGATATTGCTGGCAGAAGACTAAGTATTGCTACCGAAAGACTAGATATTGCAAATGAAGCACATCCTTCTTACAGAAGACTACACACTACTACTAAAATACCAAATATTGTTAGCAGAAGACTTAATTTTACTGTCAGAAGATTAGATATTACTAATGGTACAAATCCTTATTCTGCCCAATCCTTTAATTATGAATGGAATGAAACATAACTTAAATTTGACATTAAAAAATGTTGTGTTTTTGTGAATACTCATCTATGTTGTCATGGTTATATTAACCATGTGTAACGCAGCAAAATTTGCTGCGCTGACACACTGATACTGGCGCACCTAAATGAGTTAGCGCAATGTATCAACTCAATTGCGCCATAACACAGTTGCTGATGCATCACATCTATCGCTCAGCTGCGCCGGCGTCGCCTGGTGTCTCGTTGTGCGCGGCACCGGTGCGAGCGTACAGCGCATATATTGCGCTATAGTGTTATTGCAAGCCAACACGGAGCGCAGCGCTGAGTTTATGAGGAATATTGTAGTGAAATTTGCGTCCATTTTTTTAGTATTATCGCAATATATCTAAAGTAAGTAATTAAAGTTACCATATTTTGTTATATATTGAAAAATTAAATGTTTTATATTTAATATTTACATATTAAATATTTTGTACAAAAATCATGTCTTCAAAGCAAAAAAGCCAAATATAGCAGCATTTTAGCGAAATGAAAGACAATAAAAACGGTTTCGCAGTTGCTAATTCCCAACTTGTATCAAGAAACAGTTGATATAGTGCAAGGAAGGTTAAAGAGGGCGACTGCAGTTTGTCTAACAGTAGACGGTTGGTCATCCAGGAATCAAGATAGTTTTTATAGCGTTACCGCACATTACGTCGTTGAAGAGGAGAAACGCACATATTTAGCATCAGATTTGTTGGGATGCGTGGCATTTGCGGATAAGCACACCGGAGAGAATATCGCTAATAAATTAAAAATTATATTGAATGAATGGGAGATAAGTGAGAAGATTACTGCAATCTTTTCAGATAATGCGTCAAATATGAAATTGGCAATACGACTTGGGGGTTAGAAGCATTGGGGTTGTTTCGCGCATTCTTTAAATGCAACGTATAATTACTGTGAAAACTGCACTAGTATCAGCTTTAGCTGTCATAAAATCTGGACGAGATGTTGATATTAATAATATAGACTTATTAAGTAATGAAGAATGGCTTATTGCTGAACAGACAGTAAACATTTTAGAAATGTTTAATGTTGTGACTACCGCTGTTAGTTCAGAAAAAAAGGTTAGTGTTTCATGCATAATATTATATTATAAACAGCTAATGAAACATATAAATTCCTTTAATACGGCAGATTTAATGCCTGAAGTAAACCAAATGGCAGAAAAATTAAAATTAGAATTACATAACAGGTTCAGTGATATGGAAGATAATGAGCTTATATCACAAGCAACAGTACTTGACCCAAGATTTAAAAAGTTTGGCTTTATTACGCAAACAAGCTACAGTGACGCTATTGGAAAAATATGTTCTGAAAATACAACCACAAATACAACGATGAATTATATTGAAAACACGGCTCCTTATAATCACACATCAACCTTACCTGAATCTAATAAAAGTTGTTTAGATATACTATGGAAAGATTTTGATTTAGAAGTCCAAAATCATCTAACTCCACAGGACACAAGCGACATTGTTAAAAAAGAAATGGATAAATATCTAGAGGAACCCTTACTAGTAAGAAAAGATATTTACGGTGTGATACAAGATCCATTAGTGTGGTGGCATCAGCGAAAGCACATTTATCCAAATTTATTTCAAATAATGAAGAAACGAATGTGCGTTATGGCAACATCCGTTCCTTGTGAAAGAATTTTCTCCAAAGCAGGGCAAATTGTAAGCGAAAAACGTGAGCGTCTAACGACGAACAAAATAGCTCAAGTGGTATTTTTAAGCTACAACTTAAACAATAGGGATTAGTATTGTTTTAATTTATATTTTTTACGTTGTTAAGTTTTTATTTCAATAACAAAGAACGTATCTTTATTTTTTTATATATGAATACTAGGAATGTACTTTTATTTTTTTATATTTTATAGTTCGTTTTTGATATAAATTATTTATTTTTACCTATGACATAGGTCTTGTATAAATAGGAACTATGTCATGTATACAAACTTCTGTGTATTATTGAATATACGTTTTCCATGTTATACATGTTGTTTAATTGAATGTATTAAAATATGATTCATTAGTTGGTGTATTAAGTTCTAGCAAATTCAGGTTTTATACGTGATTATACGTCTCAATTTGCGCCTAGCCTAAGGAGTACATGACGTGTTTTGTACTATGTCGCCATTATATTTGCTCATTTGAAGGGCTATAATAAGGTAATAAATCTGATAGATTTGTCGCATAGCTATTGAGGACTTTATAGATAGTTGAAAATACCAGCCATAATTCTTATGCCGCCTGCGTCATAGCGGTTGTGCGTCCAACTGCTTTGCATCTACGAGTGTGTTACGCCTATCCCTAGCAAGCCACACCAGAATACGCTACTACGCAAACAGTGGCGCAATTGAGTTGACTCACTTTAAAGTTGGGTATCAGTGCACGTAACACACTGTACTGTGTTAACTCAATTGCGCCGCGCAGCGCAGTGTTACACATCTCTAGGTTATATGTTTTTAAACTCATCAGTGGCGCCAGTGATTTCAGAAGGGTGCAGAGTTTTCCGATCCATGCATGTATGATTTCAACTTGCATGTCAGATGATGTTTACACATGCCATTTAATTTTACTGTCGCGCCAGTTTTTATTGTCGGGGTTGACAGACTTTGAAAATTTAGAGACTGGAGAGATGATCCCTGGTATATGGCGTGAACGACAGTCATCTGGTCTACGTCAGCTTCAGAACATTGGTAGTAATAATGGCGCTCAAGAGAAGCAGCACTAATACGAGATAGATACGCTGAATATTATATATAAACATTATACACAAATAGAATAATAATTAATAAATACTTACCAAAGTATCCCGCGTTTCTCTTATTTCCACAACTGAGTGTAGAAATCAATTAGCCACAGAATACCATGGTACTGTGGGTTTATGTACATCGTCAGCTGATGCTCCACTTCTGCATGAATTAAAAACTATTTCGTATTTTTGCTTTTGCCGAGATTTCGTCAAAATTAGGAACAGTTTTTTCATAATTTCAACTATCCTTCTGACAGCTTCATTTCGTGCTAATCGGTCCTTATATTGTGGTATTTTCTGATTCCACAAACAAGGATATTGCTCATACGTTTCTAGAAACAGTACTGTTTGTTCTAATGTCAATTTTTTGGACGGTTTATTAGCAATTTATTGGCGCCGGTGGTTTTTTGCTATTTCCACATGTAAATAAACTGGCGCCAGTACTCCGTGCATGTGGAAACTTAGCTTTATGAGAAAACTCGAAGCTACTCGCAGCAAAGTTCGAACCGTGTTCGTTTTTTGACAGTTTTCTCACGATAGATAAATTGTGCGTGTCTACTTGAGTACAAGTCTCAACCTGTTCATTCTCGTAAAGTTGGTGGAGACTCTCCGATAGTTATTCTCATTGTCAGATACGTGTCCACCAGAAAAAATACTCTCAATAGCTACTCTCGAAAGCATTTGTCGTAAGTGGACACCTAGCTATAGACTGCAACTGTGCGGTCAACTTTGTCCACTTTGCGATTTTTTTTTTTAAAACTACCCGACGAAAATATTTCAATTTTTAACAGTCCAATCGGAATCGACGGTGCGTTCCAGACTGGACGTCGCACCTTTATTTTAACTACATAAAAAAATAAAGGCGCGACGTCCTGTCTGGAACTAATTTATAAATCGTTCTAAAGAAAATAGAGATATATTCTTCCTTAAAAAGAATGATGTTAATTTGAAATAATGTATTTATGTGTCTACTTAATACCGGATTTCTTTTGCACTATTAAATTGTTAATTAAATAGTTAAATCAAGTCAGAAGCTTAGGGGTAATCAAAAACAAATTATATTTATTAAAATTAACATCAACTAATAAATTACTTTTTAACAACGGACCATTTCTTACAAAGTTTTAAAGTATTGGGTTTTGTTTTAAATTTAACCCTTTCTTTAACTTTTTCTTTAATTTCATCCCCACTTATATTTTCATCAGAAAGAGAATCGTTGCTAACTGAAGTACTTATGTTATCATCATGTGCATATTCTTCCTCGGGTCTTCTGCTAAATTTTGGATCGATATCGAGGGTGATATTACCAAATAATCCAGCAATTAATACTAAACATCGATACATCGTTTCCATTCGACCCAAAGTAAGCAAATCTGGCACCATTACCACTCTATCTTGCGTTATAGCTTTTAATTGTTCTAATCGGGCAGTTGTAACACATTCTTGTGAGACCATTTCCATTTCCAAAATTCTTGCATCGCTAACTAATCGGGCTCGTTTATTGGGCACCCTATAACCGAAACTGTATAATGTGGTTGTATCTCGAAGACCTTCAGTTTCTTTTGTAACTGAATGTCGCATGACATAAACAGCACGAGCTATTTCTTCCATTAAGGCAAAATCTTTATCGGTTGCACGATCTTTTCCTAATAAAAAATTTTTGTATTAAATTATAAAAAAATATTAAAGGGATTATAAATAACAACATTGAAATGATAATTACTTTGTCGAACAACTTTGTTCCGTAAAATCGCGAGTAAAGCGAATCTCATTAAATTCATTTTATTAATTCCAATTTTATAAAGACTTTCATAGCGATATCTCAACTCTTTAGATGTTATCGGCGCTTCATAAAATTCTTCTCTTCCAGCTCTTAAATTCGTTTTCTTTTTAATAGGTATTACTGTTCTAACTGTGTATTCATAATAATAATTAAAGAATTCTTTCGTAAATGTAACAAGTTCGTATCTCCATTGTAGACCAGATAAGAGTTTTTTGCATTCTCTAAACACAACCAAAGTAATGACAATCACAACTATTTTAACAACTATTCCAATTATGAAGAGTGTTAAGAGATAAAGCTGATGAAAACCTGATTCTTCTTTTAAATATTGTACAGCTGGTGTTTTAAGTCGCGCAAAAATTACCCATTGAGTACTAAAAGCCATTGATATCGAATGAAACTCTTTAATATCCGATACATAACACAAACGTGCTATAAGAGCCATTGCAAAATACCCCAACATTGTGCATAGAAAAACGAAAAGAATCGGGCCGAATATTCTACTCAGAGTGTATGCAAATCGCCTTAAGAATTTGATATAGTGAAATAGTTGCGATAATCTTATAATGCATAAAAATAGAATAAAACCGGCGAGTATTCTTATTTCTTCATCTATATCAACCGTGCTAAACGGAGGAACAAATTCATTTCGGCGTAGGACACTGATTTGACTTTCGAAATGGCTACGTTCGTAGTGTTTAAGAATTGATAGTATGCAATAAGCTATTACGCATACAATTATAGCTAAGTCCATTATTGTCCATTTCCTAATCAGAAATTTCAGCCCGCGTTTGAGCACTTGATTGATTACATTTCTTGCTAACAATATTGTAATTATTACCATCAAACCGAAACAAATCATAAACATGGCTTCTATTTTTGCACCAATTACGCTTAATCTTGTATTTAATATCTGCAATTTATTAACTTAGTTAATAATGAAAAATACAGCTTTTTTTATTTTGTGACCACCATAGAAATCTCAGAAAATACAGAGTGCGATAAAAAGTGTATCATTTTGAAATGAGTCGTAGAAATTTTGCTCCCAATATAGTGATGAAGTAATTGATGTATCAGTGAATCTGAGCTTTGACATAATCGCTACTACTAGAAACAGAGATTTTTGGTTTGAAGGAATAAACACGCCAGAACCTCAATCAGTATCAAATTAAACAGTACAATGAGATTTTTGATTTATATTTTGGCATAAATCTGTTAGTAGACAATTTTACCAACAATGTTATGCAAAACCAAAAAAAGTAAGCGTTACAGCGTTGCCAATAAATTGGCTTAAAAATACGCTAAATAAAGATAGAAAGGTCTAAACCCCTTACTCAGATATAAATAATTTTGAGATACAAATGTACTATAATGAAGATTCAGAATTTAGTGTCATTAATATAAGAAAATTTGTAACTGGTTGAACTGGTCTTTATTATATTCTGAAGGTAGAACTGTGACAAGGTCAAAAAGGAGAAAAAAACTAGACAACAAAAAGATATGACGAGGGCTCGCATACAGCTGATGAAGAAGACATCATTATATAAAACGCCTAATAAAGATATACAGTCAGCGGCATAAAAAAAGTATCACTTAGTATGATGACCAGTTTCAAACTGATATAACTTTTGAATGTATTGGTCGATTTGAATAAGGGTTTTTTTATTTGGAAGGTCTTAGTGGCTCATTTGTCAATTTTCTGTAGGTGCCTTCCCTATTTTGGCGCTTTTCAATTTCAGCAATGGTGAATAACGCTAACGCGTGTTTTCTTCCTACACTTTTAAGCATGCTGTGGGGTGCACCGACAAAAGAAATTAATTTTAAACACAAAGAGCTTGTAGTCTTGCCTGTTCTGATCACTTCTGTTTTTTGTTCAGCTTCCTATTATTGTTAACATCAGCTCTAAAGGATAACGCAGCTTCTTCGACAGCACCATCAGAAATTAAGCCAAATTGACGAGAACATTTCAGTGACGTTTAGTGTCGTTAACATCGTTGACTGTTGCTAGACAAGAAAAATGTCTTTAAGTCCTGCAGAAGTTGCTCAGGCAGTGGCTTTGGTGGAACATGGACGCAGCACTCGTTATGCTGCTCGTGATCTTGATGCGATACAGAGTACGGTTTGTTGCTCCATTCTAAGATTTCGGCAGACTAGCACCTTCATCAGACCTGGGTCAGGAAGAAGACGCACAACCCCGTAATGATTGATATATTGTAACAACCGTGTTAAGAAATCGACATACCACAGTACTTGAGATAAAAGTTTGGAGCTGAGCAAGACGGAGCGTTATGCTTAGTGCAACTTATCCGAAAGACTTTGTCATGGTTTGGGGAGAAATTTGCTTCGAAGCACGTACGGGGCTTTGCTTTATCAACGGCAATCTAAACGCGGCTCGGTATATTGTAGAAAAATTTTTGGCTAAACACTTCGGCCCATTTATTGGTGACAACTTCTGTTCATGTACAATAATGCTCCCAATTTCGCGATTTTCATTAAATTCGACCACGGCCATTAAGATTCTCATAATAATCGGCGCTCTAGCACATATTTTCGTTCATCACTAAATTGATATAAGCAACACATTTCACAACAGGTTCATGCTATTACTTTTGATTTTAAAATATATTTCACAGTGACTGCTTAATCTAGTCAAGTATATTTTTCATTGGAGAATGGGTTCATCTCTACATCGTTGAAATGCACCTAAACTTTTTCAATAAGCATCACAACATAGCCAAAAACAAGATAACCACGGTCACGATGGCTTGGATGAAAATTACTATGATTTCATTGGTAATTGCTGATATCAGATACGTTACGCCACAATCAACTAAACACCGAACAAAAATATAAGACCGTCGTCTACATTAATCGGTTCCAACATTTTTGGTATTCCTCGATAATATCAGTAAACTTTCAGGAATCCAGAACAAGATACTGTTTTTTGCCATCTTTCTTATATTCGATCTATTTCTTATTGACCACGTCATTCATATCTACACAATAAGGATCTTAATTTTACCTATGATATCCACCATGATACTATGATGGACACATAACAAAGATATTCCATCATAGTATTGTGATGGATCATTGGCATAGTTACAACAGTCGCTTAACATTTTACCGCTCGCTTGTCATAATGCTATTACATGCATAATTTGTTCGTAAAAGCATTTCAGCTAAAGGACCTTCAAAAATCTTTAGTACCAATAAGAATAATTTTTTTAAAGCCGAATAATTTCTGGGGCTTATCGGGTGTACTGGAAGTAACCGAAATACATTTTTTTCAAGAATTGTAACATTAATTTGTCTCTTATTATATCTGAGATTTCATAGTGGACGGATTGAACATTTGTAAAGTTTTATAAAATAAAATTAAATTACCCGTTCTGTTAAAATGATAAACTTCGACGGCCCCCTCTCAAATAATATTCTAACATCGATAAATAGTCCCGTGTTTGCATTGAAAAGTAGAAACTCAATAAAAAATGCTCTTGTTTCATTCATAAACCATAAACTATCGTTAAGAGTCACTAATGTATTGTAGCTGTTTGGTAGAGTTCGTCCTAATGGAACCATAAAACCACCTGATTCATAAGCATTTTCCATAAAAGCTAAAGAAAAATAAAGTATGAATTATTACTAAATAGCTATTTTCTGTTTTCGATTATGTTAACTTATATACTAGTTATTATTCACTCTCAGCCTTGGAATATGGGTTCTAATATCAAAAATAAGGTCTATTTTTCAAAAATACAATATTTATTTATATATATCGAGACCCTCCTAGTTTCGAGAGTTCATCAATGGAAACTAAAAAAAAAAAAGAAATGAATATGAGAAAACATGTTTTCTATAAATTCTTCAGTATTAATTAAAATACTAGAGAAATAGAAGAAAGGTGAAAAACGATACGTTCGATAAACCAATATTCCTTGAATGTTGGTTGACTATACACGGAAGTCATGGAGGAAAGGGGAAAAGTACAACAAAGGCAATTCAAAATACTAAATATAAGTGATGAAGAGAAGGTTGAAAGAATAATAACAAGGAAAAGGTAAAGTTAAAGGAAATGAATGGGCAGAGAATATGACAAAGAGAATGAATTGGAAGAAGAATTTGAACAAGCGAGATTAACTCAAAGATAGAGAAGACGACAAGACTTTATTATGATTTATTTTTTAACAACAGAGACGTATCAACGGAGATGACGAAGCTGAATTACATACAAAGTAATATATAGACCAATATTTAAGTTTGGATGTGAGACTTAGTTTTTTACAAATAGAGAAAAGTGCAAACTATACATATCTAAGGAGGGTTATGGGATAACACGAGGCATAATGGAGAAGACCTTGCAAGAAACTAAAAGATTGTCTCTGAATAACAAAGCATGCTACAAATCCGTTCATGAACAACCAACAAAGATACAACAAAGGTGTACAATGGTATATGGGGCGTAAAGCGCAAAAAACTGTATTTTAGGGTAAAGTGTCGCATCAAGTAGTTGGAAAGAGAGACAGCACACATAAGACATGGACAGGAATGCATGGAGAATATAAGTAAAATGGAAACGGGAAGCACATGCTGGATTTTATCTATTTAGCGACATGTCAATAACAAACTCATTTTACAAACACAAAGGTTAGTATACCAGAGAAAAACCATGTAGAGGGAAAAAGTCGATAATTGATTACGTTTTGCCATAGATGCAAGAAAAAATAGCATAAAGAAACACTGAACAAAATTAATCAAAAAAGAAGGGGCTGGTAATAGAAGAATGACAGTAAACAGAGAAGGAGACTGATAGTAGAAGAATAATATTGCATGGAGACTGGAAAGAGATTGGACAGAGAAGAACGGTTCTGAAAGGAGACTGGTACTAAAAGAAAGACACTGAGCTAAGAATAAAGAGGTTTGGTAGTAAAAGAAAAATACTGAACGGAGACTGGAAAGAGACTTGGCAGAGTGGAAGGGGACTAGAAAGAGACTGGTAATAGAAGAAAGACACTGAACAAAAAAGATGGCACCTGATAGCAGAAGAAAAATACTGAACGGAGACTGTAAAGAGAAGATAGATACTTGGCAGAGAAAATATCTTGAAAAAATAGTAAAGACATGAACGAAATAGCAACGACTTCATATTACTGTAATATTATTACTAGTTATCAGTTTTATTTTTATAACAATCTACCATTAATTCTGGAGAGTTATTTAATATTAAGTCCAATAAAATTATATATTCTTTCGTTTTATAACATATGTTATAACTTTTTTCCTACAAGTAATAGATTGTAGTAATAGACTGATTGGCGAATCTCACGTGGGAATGTAAAAGTCAAGGTTGGTTTAGGTTGGGTTTGACCTTGAGGTTCTAGGAGGAGGATCGTCATTTGAATTCGGCAAATTGAAGTACTTTACCTAAATACGACTCCAAGAGTCTACGTCAATAGGCTCTAACTCTGATATAAGTTAATTATAAGATCTCTCCGCGGATTGAACGCCAATAATAGTGACCTTCGACTAAAATTCGCGGTAGGATAACTTACCTCCTAAGCAACCTAATGTTACTTCAAAGCAAGCCAATCCAAGTCTCAAAGAAACTTTATTAGAAAGTAAGCCACCTGCATATGAAGTTGACTCAACTCAACCCAACCCAACCTAATGTTACTTCATAGTAAGCCAACCCAAGCTTCAACAAAACTTAACCATAAAGTAAGTGAAATCCAAAAAAAGTTGACTCAACTCCCAAGTAATGCTATCCCATAAATGAACCGTCTATCCAAAGCCAATGTAAAAACATCGCTAATCGAAAAGCTTGTCAATCAACAAAAGTAAGTTAATCAGAAATCCAGCTTCAAAGAAATGCTACTCGAAAACAAATCAACCCAACCCAATTAAAAGTAATTCAAACATGAAGCGGCGTAGTTGGGTTGGGTTGGGAATCCCAACCACGCTTTGCGGAACTTGGGATGCTTTGGAAAACAAACTAAGCAATCTCATGACCAACCCAACATAACCTCAGATCACCTTGAGAATAGCTCCAAAGCTCAAGAAAACCTAATCAGTAAGTATCTTCAAACGAAGTTGTCAATAGTAAACCAACGGTTATCTCAACCAAGACTATGTTTCCAACCCTGCATTTCATCATTTAGCCCTAACTCTAATCTTCCGCTGTTTTGGCATTAGTTCCTTTATTATTTCATGCAAAGCGTCTTAGAGAACACAAATCACGTCTCGTATTTACTACCATCCGGATGGTAAGATAGAGGAAAGAAAAAACAAGAAGGTACGCGCTTCGAAGAGAAAGTTAAGACTTGTAGAAGGGAATATCATAAGGTATTTTTTAATCAACTTAAAACCATGAACGCGAAAAATATCACAACGAACATTTACACAGGAAGAAAAGAATATGAAAAGATGAATTTCTGGAAGTGTGAACACAAATAAATATAAAGCTCGTAAAGAAATATGGAAGCAAAAGACACTGAGAATTTTAAAATGAATTGAAAACAACAAAACAAAAAAATCACCCACTTTTCTAATAAGCTGGCGTAGAGGTATTTAAAAAGCATGGACAGAAGAAATAATACTGACAGTCTGGGAAATAGGATACATACTGCCATTACATATAAGAGGAGACAGTAAAGATTGCTCAAATTATAGAGGAATAACCTTATCCTCTAAAACAACATTATTCGAATTGCAAAGTGAATTCAAGTAAGGGAGAGGTACTCACGAAGATGTATTTACTATAAAACAGCTGACAGAAAAATACAGGCTCAAGGCAGAAGCAGATGGCTTTTCTGGACCGTGAAAGAGCTCTCGATAGAACACCTAGAGAGAAAGTATGGCAGAGTATACAACGTACAAAAGTAAACATTAAATTAGTGAGAGTGATTGTAAGTGTATATAAGAACAAGGCAAAGTAAGGAACTAGGTAGTAAGTAATAACAAAAAATCGATTGAATTAACACGACCCATAAAGGTTTAGGCCATGGAGGAGCAGTGATTGTGAGCCCAGTATTGTTCACGGTATTTACGGTCGACACTATACAGGAATATAATAAAAACACCAGAAAAATGCTAATAGTACACTGATATCTGCAAAAATATATGTGGGACTATGTAGAATCACAGATGATGTGGTAGTGTTGGCGGACAACGAACGAAATCTAGATATCGAAAACAGCAAGGAGGTAGCCAAAGAAACAAAACCAAAAGTTTTCAAAATGATATCTATACCTGCATTGATTTCGGATGTGAATTTTGGACGTTACCCAATATGGAGAAAAGTAAGATTCACGCTACAGAGAGAGGCGGGTTTTAGGAGTAAAAAATCGATAAAATAAAGAAGAGGGGGACCAGACAAAAGTTAAATATTGTGCCAGTACTAAAATACAACAGATTACATGATGAGGACATGTTCAAAGAATGCCATCAGATCAGGTAAAGAAGTCTGGAATACTAGAATGGAAACACGATGGAGGAGAGGGAGACTGAGAAGGAGCTGGAAAATGGTGGTTGCTGGGTTGATGCTGAAACAAAAGTTCTTTGCCATTTTGTCTGACAACGGCTTCATTTTTAGGATATTAGTATTACCCATTTTTGTCTTATATTTATTTGTCGAACACGTAACCAAGAGTTAGGAAGTGAATTATACTAGGAGAGGAGTTATTATCTTCTTAAAAGTAAATAAAACTAAAATGATCTTACGGTAATATCGATGTTGATATTGTTGAATTTGATAATTAAACATCGACGTCCCTTCATCGTATCCGGTTGTATCTGTGACATTAGCTGACCAGTATGGTAAACATTCCTTTACGTAAAACAATTTCGCCAAACTCTCATCAGGACATTTTATGAGTTTGGCCATAATTTTTCTAATTCTAACTATAGTGGTAAGTTTTGTTTGAAAATCCGCTGTTAAAGCGGGGTCCTCGGTTTTGTATCTACCATACCAATGCTTTGATATCGAAGTCGGTATAATTGTCTTGTTCAAATACAAATAAAAACTAAATTAAATGAATGTGATTAAATACAATTGAAAAGTTTTAAATTAATAATAATTTTACTCTTCCATAGCAAAAACATTTTCCGCTTTCATTCCGGTCGCAACAAATTTCCCGTCAATAAACATTTCTTCAACGTGTTTGGTCATGAGTGCGGATTGATCAGACGTTTGAAGGTGGGTTAAAATTAGAAAAAATATTCCTAATAGAATAACCAAGACGATATTCGATAAAAGAGATCGTAAGTTCTGTCGAAGTTGATCTATTTGCCGACGTTCCTTAAATATGTTAATGAAAATATCTTCATAATAAACAATAAATGTAAATAAAGTTTAAAGAATACTTTTAACAGAGCGTCTGAAAGTGGCCTGTAAAGATGTTTTAAAAATGGTCTTACGCTCCAAACATTTATACGCCTGTATAAAAATCGACGTTGATTTTCAACTTCTAGTACGATGTTACCAAAATTAAATTTTCCGAATATATCGATTCTCTGTAAAAAATAATAAATCTTGTTTATAAAAAATTATAAGTGTAATCAATCAAAATTTAATAAAAAAACTTCCTTGGGAAAAGGAAAATTTTGATAGGAAATTTGACGAGGCACGGAGTGAAGTTCCGCGACCTGACAAGGTTCATCGAAGGCGAAGAGAAGAACAAAGAGAAGGAGGCGCAAACCCCAGCAGAGGAAGTGAAGCCAATTTCGGACAGCAAAATGGCATTGGACATTAACGAATTTGGCGAAATGAGTTTTGACTTTATGCCGCTGTTAAGAAAGCTATCGAAGAAGCAAAAGTAAATTTTCCACCGACATAGGAAAACAAATTAGGTCTATCTACGGAAGAAAGAAAACTAGCCCTAAAAAGAGATGGAGCCAAACGAGAGATCTGTGACACAAAAAGGAGTACAATCAGCTGCAGAAGACAGCTAAGAAAATGGTAGATGAATATAAGGTGAAAATGTGGGACAAGACCCTCCTTGAGAAGACCTTAATCAGTCCCTGTGGAAGCTCCTGAAGAAGATAAGAAGGAAGCCAGAATCCAAAGCGCCATTAAAAAGTCCGGCAGGTCAATTGATATTCGACGACCAGGAGAAAGCGGAGCTTCTGACAGATCACGTGGAATCACAATTTGATAACAGGAAGATGATATCCAGAAGAAAGTAAATGCAGCGCTGAACAATATCCCGGTGGGAAATCCGGAAACACTGGAGATTACGGATGAAGAAATTAACATGAACATAGACATGCTAAATCCTAGCAAACCAGCTGGGAATGGATGGTATCCCAAACAAGGCACTCATGATGCTTCCCAAAACTATTCGTCCAGAAAAGAATAGAGATGAAGAGAGACATCACATACCTTGGAGTAATGATTAACGGGGAAAATAAGAAGCATTGCGCGAAGAACGGCAAACAAGCTATACTTCGTGATAAGAGGACAGTCGCCGCTTCCAGCAACAACAAAGGTAAGGATAATAGAAACCATAATAACGCTGCAGTTGACATATGGAGTAGAAATCTTGAGAAGTCATGAGAATGTGAAGAAATTGGAATAGTTTGGAAATAGAATTCTACGTTCAGCAACGAATACTCCATAGTACGCCAGAAAGCCTTGTCTTGGCTGGAAGCTAGATAGCTGGATAGAGAAGAAGCCACTGTGCGAATTGCTAGAAGAAAGAATATCCAAGTTGTTGAAAGAAACTGTACCCATCGAGGTACACTGCAGATACAGAACCAACGACATAGTCAAGAGACTGATAAACGTTGTAAATAGAGGCTATAAAAAAAGACTAAGGGCCGATTGTGTACCATCCTCCTGATAAACTATCTAAGGGATAATTACCATGGTTACAGCGGTTTTAAGCGCTCTAATTGGTGTTAAGGTCCATTACTACCATCTTATAGTTAAATTTATCTTATACATAAACTCATCTACTAGCCAATCAGAGCGTGTAAAATAAAGCCTTAGGCTCGTTACTACCATCTTCTGGTTAAGCTATCTAAGGGATTATTACTACGGTTACGGCTATTTCATGCGCTCTTATTGGCTAGTAGATGGGTTTATCTATAAAATAAATTTAACTAAAAAATGGTAGTAATGGACCTAAGTGCACCAATTTATCTATCGGATAAATTTATCAAGAGGTGGTACAACCGGCCCTAAGACACACAACATAAACCATGAAAGAAGGCAACGAAAACCACTTTAATTATTTTTTTTCAAGAGAATTTCATTGCGGTTTTTGAATCTAAATAAAAGAAAGTGTAAACCTAAGAAGAAATATCAAGTTAGGCACCTGGAACGTGAGAGGCCTACTCCAAAGAGGGTCTATATACATATAGCGGAAAAGCAAGCAAAGACGTGCAACATCAAAGTATTGGGTCATTTTATATCAAGAACGGAAAACACCGTATTTTTCTGAGGAAATGACTCGGAAACCATAGCACTAATAATCTCACATCATATGTAGTACTCCGTGCTTGGATACAATCCTATATAAGTAATAGAATACATACAATCAAGCTGCAAGCAAAACCATACAGTCTAAATTTAATCCAACTATACACCCTAAAAGCTGACGCATCAGAAGAAATCAGCGACCACTTCTTTTTACAACTAAAGAAACCGAATCGTCCTGAAAAGGAAGTTACTATGATACAAGCCGACATGAACGCCAAATTGGGCAAGCGGAAGACCGTGACCATCTATGAACAGTGGTGGGGCGACAAGATGCTTCAGTTCTGCTTAAAAACGGACTGATAGTGACAAATACTCTATTTGTTCATCACATATTATTATTATTGCTGCCGGGCTGAGGGGAGCGGCCCCTCTCGTTACCGCGACCTATAAGATCTATTGTACCTTAGCCCTCCAAAGGTTTAGGGTAAATGTAGGTCCTTGATGAACCTTAGTATTGCCCTTGAACCTTTATGTCGGTAGGTGTCAAGAGAGTTTTACCGAAAATGTTGTGTCTTAGACGGCCTCTGGCGACGCAGTTGCACAGTATATGTTCAGCTGTTTCTGACTCCTCGTTGCAAAGTCGACAAGTTTGATCCTCAGCTTGTCCAATGTGGAAGAGGTGGTATTTTAGGGGCCCATGGCCGGTCAGGTAACCTGAGAGCGTCCTTAGATCTCCTTTGCTGAGGCATAAAACCTCTTTGGTTTTGTTTTGGACGGAGTTATCATACTCTTCGCTTGTCTGTGACCTGGAAGTTCTTTCCAGCGTAAGGCTACCTTTGAGACCTCCCAATTGTTGATTATTTGTTTTAGGTGGCTTATTGTTGGGGTCCGATGAAGGGCGTGTTCGATTAGATAAGACAACTCTATATGTGGAGGTCACCAGGTGACATATACAGAAACCAAATCAACTTAATAATAATAATTTATTGTTTCCAGAAGCTTACAATATTTAGAAACAACACCAATAATTAATGTAAATCCTACTCTTTTCCCCCAGCACCTGCTTCCAATCCATCACTTCATCCCTCAGTTCATTACACTTCACCAACAGATGGTGTAGCGACTCATCCTCCATCCAATATATATTGGCCCTTTCTTCATTGCCACATCTAAACCTGGCTACCAATTTCTTCCCCTCCTCAGACTCCTCCGTCATCAGGTACTTCGGTAGCCACTCCGCTATAATGTCGCCATATTTTGGGTTATTCCCATTATTCCTACTTTTCCTTATCTTCTCTTTCTATTGCATATCCACATCCCCATCCCTGCTCTCCAGTTATTTCCACATCTCAATCCCCTCCATTCTTTTCCTGTTTCCCTCTTCCGTGGAATATCTTCTGTAGTATTCCTCCCTCTCTCGCTGCCCATAACGACTCATACCTGCCAAAGCATAATATCAATTGTGAAGAATATAAGCAGTGGTGATTATAATGAAAAACACACCCCAATGTGTGTATGAGGCAAATCACCACCAAAGGTAGAGAATTGAAAAAAGCTGTTCAAACACAAGGATGTGAAACTTTATCAATAGGCAAATCTACTATACCTATATTTGCCAACATACCCAGATAAGATCCCATCTGATAGATTTCTACATCATCAAAAACGTGTCAATCAATTACCATATATGTAAATCGAAGATAACCTTAAGCTAAACTTGGATTACTCACTTATTGTACTAACTTTAAGTAAATATTCCTGAAAATCGAGTAATCGGGAACGGTTTAAAATAACGTTAGTAAAAAGAATTACTCTGGCAGAACCACTGAAGACTACTATTGGAAATAAACTATTGGATTCTGAAGGTGGAGAAACTGATTGAAGAAATCAAATATTCAGCGTGGAAAAACATCCCAGAAAGGAGAAAAAACCTGAAAGGCAATCTATCCTATTATAATCCTCCATCTACTATTAGAGAAAAGAAGGGCCAGGAAGAAATGGCACCACAAGACAAAATAATTGTTAAATAATGTTAAAAGTTAAAAAATGAAACAATCATGACCACCACTGAAGTCCTTCTTAGACTTACTAATAATGACTACAGCACTGAATATTCGCTATGGAGATTGACCAAAAGTCTAGAACACCTCCGATCAACAATGATGACGATAGCTGGGCCTAGAAATAATGAACAAAAAGATTCAAGATTCGCAGATTATCTGAAAATTATGTTTCAACCCAATCCAAAGAACACTATAGGTACAAATGCATTGAGGAGCAAAACAAAGCATTTGTAGCTGAAGTTGTAAAGGAAATCAAGACCAATATTAAAATCAAAATATCTCATGCCATATTTTAAAATCATTGGAACTGGTATAGTGAAAGCGACAAAAACCTTGCACATGGAAGTAATGATAGATATAAGAATGGCTGAACCAAAACAAAACGACTATCATAGGATAAGTATATTGTTATGCAAATGTAGTAGATTAAGTTAGAAATAAATAGCTCATAATATAATAAACAAGGAACAGAGGTGGCAGATAAGTGTTGTTGCAAATAAGTATCTACTTTTTCGAAGTGCAGTTGAGTTTGTATTTGTACAAATTTGAGCTTTGAAGCTTATTCCTCAATATCTGCTTACAATTAGGAAGCATTATTATAGTACCAAAATATTCAAGAATCCGTAAGTAAACTCTGCGCATAGGGTTTATGTTGCCTTATTTTTTGAATATAAGCCAAATTTCTTCATTCTTGGATTTAATAATTATTGTCTAACTTAAAGAATGAGCAAAATACATTATATGGCACCATTTACATAATTTAATTGCTGCAGTTATATTTCACCGTAGCCGTAATTTTTTGCTTTAAATCTCATCTGCTCATCATGTCAGATACATATGAGTGCTCAAGATTACAAGCATTTTGGAAGATCCTGGGATCACGTCAGTGCTTCTTACTCGTCTATTTATTAGCACGGTAGGATGCCTCGATTTAAAGTGGCTTGTTATACTATTAGCTGACATTTTAGACATATTCTCTCTAATTTAGAAAAAAATGGTTTCATAGTCACTACTTTTTCTGGAACTCAATGCATTTTCTAGATTTTAGATTAAAAACACGCAAAAATTAAATGTATTTAGCGTAAAGATAGATTTAGACGTAAGCGTAATGTTAGACTTTATAAGCTCTACTTACTTTGAGTCGTCTAAATGACTTGTATAATAAGTAAATACTTATGTACAAATTTTCTAGGAGAATTATATTTAGGAGAAGCACCAGTGTGAATATCATTATCATTGAGCATAAAGCTACTGGAGATACCCACCATCCAAATATCAATAAGTAAGCCATCGAAAGTGTTATAAAGATAACTAAAATAATCCTAAATATCCACAATTATTTTACTGTGAACTTAAGAAATCCTTTAAAAATCTTACCATAAAATTCTCGATACAATTTTTGGAAATAATTCAGTTTTTGTTTTTAATAATCCGTACCCAGAAGTATTTCTAAAAAAAATATGAATGATATTCTATTTATTTTTTTAAATTTTTTACCTGTAAAGAACTGCCAAAGTAAAATGTATTATAGAGCATATAAGCCCTATAACAAAAACATACATCAAAAAGTACAGTATGTGGGCATAATAGTCAATTCCTAAAACGTCTCTTGGTTGCATTCTTGGAAAGGAAATAAACATAACACTTAAAGACAAAGCCATTAAAATATGAGATGCCACAAGTGTTAATCGAAATAAGTATCCAAACTGGTAATCATGGGCACTAGAAAATAACTTGAAAATATTAAATAAAAATAAATAAACTTCAAACTTACGGATCAAAAATATTAAACGTATGATATGGTCCAAAATGCAAACCGACATATTGAATAACATCTCGAACTTTCCTCCTTGGCACAACTTTCGTAGTGACATAAGTTTTGTGATAACAGTCCATTTTATCTCTGAGCGCAAACGTTCTCTGCACATCAAAGTACCATTTTTTGTTGCGTCTCAAGTCGAAAACGCGAACGTTTTCGCAACGCCTTCAAATTAAAGCATAAAATTAAACGATTTAAATATTATTAACGTGTTGTTTATTACCAACAAGAATTATAACCGATCACATCCGTCCACAATTCAATGTAACGTAAATCACCTAAATGTTCTGCAGTTGCTATAACAAAATAATCATCACCGCCGAGCTGTAATAATCGTAAATCCGGATCTGGATAATTTAATACGTAAGGCTGAAACATAAAAATAGTTTGTGGGATATAAAAATTATTTTTTATTAAGATGATAAAGAAGTGTCATCTTATGTTGGTACATCAATTAACTGTTGATGTAATGCTGGGATGCATTTAAAGAAGGGTTGTGTATGTTTTTAACACATGCGCTAAATAACGGCACAGTAAAACTGAATCTTAATTTGGAACAAAAGTACAGAGAAGCATCAAAGATACTTACTGAAAAGAATTTGTCCTGGTCCACTTATGAAAATAAGTAAACCAGAAATCTGAAAGTGGTAGCTAAAAAGATGCATAAAAGCTGTGATGTTAATGATATCAAAGATGAACTATTGGAGCGCAATTATAACATTTGTAAAATAATCCAAATCTTAAAAATACAAAACAAAAGAGTCTTTTCCTTTATACATCTTGGATTTTGCACCGTCAGAAGATGTAAAAAGAATCCATGAAATAACAAACATATTAGGAATGCGTGTCAAAATTGAAGAGTACAGAAAGCCCCAATCCAATAGGTGCCAAGGTTGGAACACAAAAATCCGAGATGTGTTAAATGCGCTGCTGAACATTGGACCAGCGCATGCAGTAAAGCCAAAGAAATCCCGGCTAAATGTTTCAACTGTGGAGAAAATCATCCAGTGAATTACCGAGGATGCATTGTGATTAAGGAACTACAAGCCATCAGGAATAAGAAAACAGTAAATTCAAATAATAGAAAGTAACGCGTCTCGTATACCGAAGAAGCGAGTGATGAAACTGCAGAGAAAACTATAAGTAAAATTAGATCTAATACTAGAAAACATACTTCAACAAGAAGAAACAATAAAAACATTATATGCACGTCTAGATTTCATTGAAAACAACTTAAACCAAGGAGATTCAAAAAAGACATCAAAATGTCTAAAAAGCAGCAACTAAAAATAATGCTGTGGAATTCCAATGGTCTTCGACAGCATTAAAATACACTACCAATAATACTCAAAGAAAACAATATTGATATATGTCTTATCTCCGAAACGTACTTTACACGAAATCGTTAAAAGTAATATTGACAACTATTTAAACAATACAATTAGTACTGAACAACCTCAAACTACAGTGGCTTAAGTTACTGCTGCTTAACTGCTAATGGCTTTATGTCAGCAGCAACAACGTACATACCGCCGAGACATAATCCCAAAAGAGAAGACTATCGGAAATTCTACTACATCTTGAATGCATATTTATACTTCACGGAGACTTTAATGCAAAACATATGTCGTGGGGTTCTCGCTTGACAAATACAAAAGGAAGAGAACTGAAACATGCAATAGAGACCCTACATTGTGTGGTACTCTCCACTGGTAAGCCAACTTACTGGCCAACAGATACTGATTATTAATACAAAACTATTACTACGATTACACACAATGAATGCTGCTTTTAAACAGAAATACTTCCCAAGTATATGGAAAGTTGCTGAAATAATAATGATACCAAAACCTGGTAAACCCCCCACAGATGTTACATCATATAGGCCAATCTCATTATTACCCTTACTATCAGACTACTTGAAAAATTACTATTAAAAAGACTAAAATTTGTCATAGTAGAAAAAGCCCTAATAACAACACATCAATTTGGGTTTCGAAATAAACATACAACAATAGACCAAGTGCATAGAATAACGAATACTATTGAAATAGCAATAGAAAAAAAATTAAGTCTGCTCCGCCCTAGTTTTGGATGTTGCACAAGCTTTCGACAAAGTCTGGTTAGATGGTTTAAATTACAAACTAGACCAAATACGTCAACTATTAAAATCGTATCTTTCTGATCGATATTTTAGAATAAAATACGAAGACGCTTATTCATCACTACATGGAATCAAATCAGAACTCCGTTGTAGTCAAGATTCAATGCTTCCTAGCGAAGAAGAAAACGACGCTGACTCTAGCATCTGTCTACCTGTCTATAGAAGAGATTTCTCCTACTGCGGCCTTGACAACATTAGTCAACGCTAGCCAGGTAAATAAATGGCTACTCACTGTAGGCTGCGACTCCAACGCTCATTCTGTTGCCTGGGGATGTGACGAAGGAAACTTTAGAGGTAAGACCTTGCTTGAATTTATTACGAGTAATGACTTGGAAATAATTAACCGAGGCTGTGCACCCACGTTCGTCAATGCTAGATGTCAGATGATTATAGATTTGACCTTGGCATCGGCGAACGTATCGCAAAAGATTAGCAAGTGGTATGTCTGCCAGGATGCGTCAGTGTCTGACCATAGATGGATCCGGAGCAAGTTCTGGAGTGAGGCTATTAGTAAACAACCCCGTCTTAACGCTCGCAGAGACTACATTACACCTACTTTCTTAGGCAAGCCACACTTTGACATTGAAACGATACCCCAGAGCAACTCAAGCTCGGGAAAAACGCTGACCATTTACACTGATGGATCAAAGAAGGCTGGAGGTTCCGGAGCGGCTGCACCTTTCCACTTCGTTAGGATTGTATTGCACGACTGCTCAAGCCGAATTAAGTGCTATAAACATAACAGCCGATGCCATCATCGACTCCAAAAAAGTCGGCAGAAACGTTGTAATCTGCACTGATAGCAGACAGGCTATGCTGGCGGTTGGTAGGCACCACACTGCATCATCGTTAATGAAGTCCTGTCGGCAATAACTCGAGGAGGCAAACGCATACAACAACGTCACGATAAAGTGGCGAAAAGGACACATCGGAATTAAAGGACATGATCATGCGGACAGGCTGGCGAAACGGGCGGCTAACAAGTCACCGATCTCCCCTGAACCGTTTGTACTACTATCTGTTAATACAGCATCAAAACTGATAACCTCCATCTCCCATCGAGCTTTTTGCGAGGTCTTAGCAGGTGTCTTTGCTAAGAAAACTCTGCTCTACCCTGACCGGAAGAGATACTCAGTTTCTGGTAAAATCAAAAAGTGACTTGGCTTCTCACCCACTTGCTGACCGGACACTGCAGGTTACGTAAGCACATATTTTACATGAAGCTGGCGAATACACTCTTCTGTAGAGGGTGTGAAATAGGTGACAAATATGACTTACCGTTCATATTGTTTGTGACTATCCCAACCTCGCGTACTTAAGGGAATCCATTTTCGGAGTACCACGGCTCCAAATTTCGAACATAAGGATCATGCATAATGCTATGCATAATATCAACAAAAAAAAGTCTTTTGCTTAGTCTTCCTTGTCTCTGCTGTCGTCTCGGTGCCATATGTTAGTATGGGTCGTACCATAGCCTTACATACTTTCGTTTTTCATTCTACACGCATGTATTTGTTTCGCCATACAGTATCCTTTAGGCAACTCGCTACCCGTGTCATTTCTGTGACTTGTCCTTGTGTTTATCTAGATACATCAGAATGGCTTGTAATTTCAAGACCTAGATGTTTAAAATGCATGACCTGTTCTATTATTGAGTTCTCAATTTGCAACTTACATCGTCTTGGTTCTTTGGATATTACCATACATTTTGTTTTCTTCATATTATACTGTTTAGATATTATATTGCTACTTACGATTTTACGACTGACAAGAGCTAATTTTTGTAAAATAATTGTCGTGCACACGCATGAATCTAGGCGATGAGGCCAGCTTTCAATTCCCTTGCACCAAGTTGTAGCGATTTTCCACATGCCCTTGAGGGTCTAACTATGTTCGAAGACATTTTGGCAATACAGCCGATATTCTCCATCTTCTCATGTTCATTTTCGAATTCCAGACAATTCTCATGTTCCCCGGGTGACATGATACTTGCTAACTGGGTGTTTGAGCGATATTGGGTGCGTAAGCCAACTAAAAGCTTTGAAGTTGAGGAGTACTTAAATACTATTAGTGATTCCTTAATTAAAGTTTTAAAAAAAGGCCTGTCTCCTCCGATCAGAGGCCGCCTCTGGGCGTGCTACTATTTGGTGGTGCACTGAGCTCGACGAACTCAAAAAGGAGGCAAGAACAGCCTTTAATAGAGCTAAAAACTCAAAATTAGACTCCGACTGGAAACTTTATAAAGGAAAATTAGCGGAGTTAAAAAAAAGCGTTCGCCATAGAAAACGATAAACGTGGAGGAAGTTTCCTCCTGCACCAGTGTGTTTATTCAAGAGGTGGCCATGATTCGACTGCGAGCAGCAGGAATTCTAATGGGTGAGAGATATAGTAAAAATGCCATTCTCTACAACACATTTTTACGAAGAAATATAGCTGACGTTATTGTCAGATCCAACTTGGTAGGTAAGACTTTTACACTGACAGTAAGCAAGCTATTTTAGCCCTGAGTAGAATAACAATTAGCTCAGGACATGTTATGGGTTGTCATCTGACATTGGAGAAGGCCGCAGTGCATAACTATGTTATACTCCAATGGACAAAAGGACACTCGACTTGTTCATGTAACAAGCACGCTGATAGGCTTGCCAAAAGGGCTGCCAAGCGAACGCCATGTTCGCCTGAACCGATAATCGCTCCGTCCTTATCAACTCAGATTGAGATAATTAAAGATTTTACCCACAAAATGTTCATGAACTGGTGGGATAGGGTTAAGGGCTGCCATCTGTCTAAGGAAGTATTACATTATCCCTCAGCAGAGGCAGTCTTGTCTTTCGTAAGGCTCGGTAGAAACGCTCTACGAACTGTAACCTGACTCGTCACGGGTCTTTATAACCTTAAGCTTGCTGTTAGTCCTCTCTGTCGCCTCTGTGAAGAGAGCGAGGAGATGGTTCGACACACCTTGTATGAATGCAAGACCATACATACATGCTACTTCAATCATTCGGAATTGTTTCGTCATGATCAATACAAGATCATGCATGCACTCCCCTTAGTTAACGTGGCACATCCATGCAGTGAAGTGCTTGGATTTTCGTGTCGTATTCGAATCGTGCTGTGCAAGGAGTATCAGAATGCGTATTGCGACATTTATCGGTGAATTCTGACAAAATGGGTAAGTCGCTGTGTCCTACCACACATACGTTTCTGCAATCCACAAAGCAGTTGGTCTGATAGCTATGATTAAGTTCTATGGGTTAGCGACGTGTGGTTTGTAATCCGATCAATGTAGAGTAGTACGCTTGTAATTCGTTAAGGGCGAGGTTGACTTAAATTCAAAAGGCTGTACAGACTATAGTATAAACTATAGCCTAAATAATTGTTTCTGACCAAGGCAGTAATGATTGAGAGCAAGGACGACAAGCTTATTGGGAATCCTTTGAAGGTATTGAACCGCTGGGCCGAATACTTCGAGAACTTTGAAATGAGATAGGACAATCTAGAAATACCAACCCAACCCAATTTGAAGTGCATGAAGCCATACATAAATAATAGCGAGAACTCTTAAACTATGGAAGGAATGCGCTAAAACAAGACATACCTTGTCTGCTTGATGAAGTGTTGGAGCGACAACAAATGCCTAGTAGGTGAGTGTGATGTCAGGAAATATTTTTAAAACAATTTTTGATATAAATACTAAACAGATATATAACCTTACCAGACTATTTGCTTTCCGTCCATGTAATTTTATTATTACGTTCGAAGTAGTCCCAGAGTTTTGTAAACTTGAAGTTTTAACAGCTATTAAATATCCATATCTGTCGGATTTATTGCTATCACAAGTAAAGCAAAGGAAAATCTACAAAGTGAAATTAGATATAAAAGAAAAAAGGATTTGCAACGCACCATTGGTCTTGCTCTGTTTCCGGCGAACGCCAACAATAAACAATAAATAAAGAAAATTATGATCAAAAGAATGAATAAGACGTAAGAGTAGGTAAAGTCTGTTGTAAAATGTGTGCGCGTGGAATTCCAAACCGGTTGCTCTAGATTTCTAAGAATCGGTACCAAGCTGAATGTACCTGAATCACATGTACACAGCATGCTTAATACGTCTGATTCGTTTAAACTCTCCCTGTTTTGTGGAACCTAAAAGTTAAAAAAAATCATATTCTTAGTTTAAGTATATATTACGTGCTAAAGAAATTGCAACATCTCGAAAAAGATGAGTATAGATTAGGGCGGCTAAACACCTGGTATTATGGTGTGGGGTATCAGTCACCTCTAGTTGTCATCCCTGGCAGTTTATATGCAAACCGATACATCCACGAGGTTTTACAGCCCGTTGTAATACTCAGGCTAAACGAACGCCATGACATCATGTTCCAGCAAGATAACACCCGACCTGATATCGCCCATATCTATCAGAACTTGCTACACGAAGAAGGAGTACAAAATCTCTCCTGGCCTGATCGGATTTAAACTCGATTGAGCATGTGTGGGATACCTTGTAGGAACTTCGTCGTCAGCTACAGCAAGGCTGAGATGAAATTCCACAAGATACCATTGTCAGTTTTGTGACTCAGCTTTTTTGAGGTGTTACAATTCTTTGATACGTAGTTTGTTTAACGTGATTTTAGATTTCCTCAGAAATAACTCAGAAATGTAGATTTAATTTATACTATCAAATGTTTGGCGTCTGAATGAAAGCTGGCACGAGTAAAGTCTTAATAAAGTCTTACCTTGCAAATTTCGCTATCTACCACTTTCATATCTCCCATCTCACTGCATTTATAAGTAAGAACAGCCATTGAATATCGTATATCACCATAGTCATCTTCATCTATTACTTGTTCTTGAATTAATGCTTGAAAATCGTCGCTTTTGCCGTCTTCGTCCTCAAATTAAAAAGAAAATGATAGAAACCATGTATATGCAGAGTGGAACAGAAATCTAGAAATGCCTAATTTTCTCATAAATGAGTAGCTAGAATTATACATCATTTGGGATATGCCTATTTTAGGACACACGAATTCCAGACGTAATATTTGGAATATTGCTAGATTTTGTGTTTCTTTGATATAATATCAGTTTGGCATTTTATATGCAACACTTGTGTAGAATTTACCCTTCAATGCAAGTTCAACCATATTTAACAGTTAAGATTTGATATAATCAGAAATCCAGACTTATAAATATATTTATAAATACTTTAGGATTGAGATTCGGTGAATGAGCAATTGTACCGTAGGTGAAATTTGAAAACAAGAAGTAGAACCACAATCTAAAATTTTATATCCAATTCGGCTATGCATTGAAGAGCTGCTGATTTAGCATAAAAGAAATTCCTTGCAGCGGTAGGATAAGGTCACCCACAATGTGCTGAATAGATTGCTTTGAAACTCCGCAGCCATATTGAGAAGAGCACTTCCTATTTCTGGACGCTATCACCACAGACTCTATGCTCCATACGTATTCTGTTGAAGCCCTTTTATAGGTGGCGGGGAGTCCAAATCCATTTGTTGTTGGTTTGGCAGGATCTATTGGTTGATCCCTGGTAGTGCTTAGGCCTTCCAGTCTTTTTCCTACTCAGTGTTGATGTTGTAGTTGTTTCTAGCCTGATCCTCAGCAAGATTTAATGGAGGGGGTCGAGATGTGAAGCGATTCATATCAAGATAAGGCAGGTCCTCATGAGTCGGAAGCTTTAGGTTGTCAGTGATTTTCTTGAACTCTTTGATGAGTGCATTACTTTTTTGTACGTTTGGCGGGATGATATTATTTAGCGTTTGGAGCCAGTAAAATGCAGTTAAGACCGGCGTGCAGTATTCTGTAACAGAATAACCCAGTTACAGGGCAGAACATTGCAGCGTGGTTGTTGCGGCACCCTATCTAGAGGTACAGAGCATTTGTATGATCTTTTTGCATGTTCGGATTTCCGCAGATGTGTTCTCTAGATGTTTTTTACACGAGAGTGTTCTGTCCAAAGTGACACCTAAGAATTTGAGGAAATTTGGTGCAGCAGCGTAATGTTAATAAAACTGAGTCTCCTGGATGTGAAGGTGTTAGTTTTCGCTTATATAAATTTTCCCCCATTGCTCTCAGGTCACCAGAAAGGATATTTTCAGTTATCTCAATCCTTTTGTATTGGGCGGTAAGTGCTATATCATCAGCATAGATAAGTTTTCTTGCCCTTCTGGCTGGTATAACCGATATGTATAGGTTAAAAGGTATGAGCACTAGAACCGAGCCCTGCCGGAATCCATTGTTCATGATTTTCTATTTGCTCATTTTGTCAAATACACACACCAGCTTGTTGATGGGTATAATTCCGAGTCTTTGGGACAATCCTGTTTAGTATAAGTCTTATGAGAAGCCTATAGCAGCAATGATGCGATAGGACTATAACTTTCGGCCAGCTCTATAAGTTTATTCGATTAGCTATTACCAGAAATTATAACCATAGCGGGTATCTGGCTTTTCGCAAAATCACTATCCGTTCCATCACTAATCAGTAGTATGTGAGTATAGAATTTAGCTCAATTAATACCTTACTTTATGCCAAACTCTTAGTGATCTAGAGCACCTTAGAGAAACGATATACTTTGCAGAACTCTTTAAAACATCTCAAAATACTAGCAGTTTTTGTTAATAATGTATGTGATTTTGACATTAATAATGTATTAATGTCAAAATCACAGCATGTTACAGTAAAATTACTTCATATTTACAGTAATTTGTACTGGGAATTTTATTTGTTTAAGTCCTTTTTGATATGGTTGAAATCGTATTGAAGGGTAGATTCCAATAATGAAATAATATGTAATACTTTATGTTATACAGTGTGCGGCAAAATTATGGAATAAATTCAATAAAACGCTGATAAACAAGTCTATTTTGATTTTTCAAAACACACATTTTGAGTATATATTCACTTCCCGATGGTCATTTATTACATTATGAAATGTTAAATTTTAAAACTTTTTTATCTTTGCAACTTAATAGATGGCTAAAAAATCAGATTTAAATGACATGGTGATAATTGTTTAAAAATCTAAAATAAAAATAATCATAAAAAAAAGTACCTCAACATCAACCGGGCCAGGTCTAACGGGCAAAATTCCAACATACATAATACTATTAGATTTGGTATGTACATAGTAGTGTACCGATTGATTATCACTGAAATAATAAACGTCACTAGTTCGAAAATGGTCGGGATAAAACGGATAGTTGGTATCTAAAATAACGACCTAGAAAAACAGAGTTTTAGTTTTTGTATGTTTAATAAATAGTATATACAGCCCGCGTCAAAAGACAGGGGAGTGTTGTCTTTGTTATTTTGCTGATAATGAGTCAACTTTTTTTTAATGGAACGGCTGCCTACTAATGATTCTTAAACTCATTAAACACTTACTCTGAACTGAACGCATTAATACCGCAAGGTAGTGTTCTAAGGCCAGTACTCTACACACCAGTGATATACAACTGATTGATGAAAAAATAGATATGGGAGTAAAGTTACGTGCTCCAGAGGACATCAAAAGTGCTGAAGCAAATAATATAAGTATGCCTTCGGTAAATGTGACACTGAAATAATTACCTAGGTTAATTCTTTTATAACCTTTGTTAGCGCAAGAACAATTTACACCCCAAAACAAATAAATACAAGAATATATACCACCAGCAAAGCAACCACAAAATTATCAATCTAAATTTGACTTTTCATCTGTACAAGCTATACAAAAACTGACTGATAGACTAATACCTACTCCTATTTGAGAACACATTTGCTTCGAGAAATAAGACCTGGAAGAGATATACTCGTAGAGACTGTGTCGAGAATTTTACACGACTAGAGGGTTAAGATAGGGATGCCAATTAAGTCCCCAGTTTATTTGCGGCGTTTATAGAGGATCTGAATGAAAGGTTAAAGAGGGGACAGAACGAAGGAGTAGTAATGAGGGCAGAAAAGATAGATTCATCCGCATATGCCAATGATGAGATCAATGGAGACATACTTTGACAGGAAGGATTTGGTATACAATTCTGCAAAGGCGGGACCTGGAAACTTTCAACCATTCAAGCAAATGTGATGGGGCTTGTAGTGTGCCATGCACCACACAAAGTGTGCCATGAAAAGTTGTTTTTAATAAAATGATTTGTTATATAATTTATTACAAAAAACAAAAAATAGATTAAAAAAATAAATTATCCATTAACAACCTAAAATGTGGTAGAATAAAAATAATTTTTAAAATTCAATAAAAATATTGTACATGATATTGTACATCCTCGTACAATATTTGGTGACCCCGACAGAAACACTGCAAAGTTGAGAATTGTTTATCAAGAATTCTAAAATTGGACACAAGTCAACCCAAACCAAAAGAAAAAAATTAAAAAGTTCACCAATCAACGATCCCGATATTGAAGCTCGCCAATCAATAGTCCTGAAACTCAAGTGTCAAACCAATCAGCAACTCAAACCATAAGATTTGCCACCACCTGATTTCCCGCCAAATATTCCAGAGAAACCATTCACCGCACCAAAATCAAGACACAACTGGATAGACCTAGTTAATTTGGACCTTTGTTGTGGTGTACGGTAAGTCCTACAAATTTTCCTACCTTCTTAGACATTAGTAAGAAGAGTTTTTCATTATATTATCGTAAAAATTAAAAATTCATTAATAAAAATAAATAAAATTAAATAATACAAAATTCACATAAAACAAACTATTACAAAATTATTTCACAGATTAACTTCCTACAATATCAATATCCAACCGAAAAAATGCATTTTCGGTGTTAAATCATTGGATTTTCTTAGTCATCATGTTTCATCCGATGGCATTCGACCATCGCAATCAAGAATCACAGCCATAACACATTTTCCAAAGCCAACGACTCTAAAAGAGTTACAAAGATTTTTGGGAATATTAAACTTCTACCATAGATTCTTACCTAACATTTCAAATATTCTTGATCCCTTATACTCACTTTCAAAATTACTTCACTATCAAAAACAAAAAAACAATTTCATCGACTTCTTGGACTCTGCAACACAACACTTTTTTTTCAGCCAAAAATCTTCTATCAAAATCTATCTTTATAGGACATCCCTCTTCACATGCTATCCTATCATTGTCAACTGATGCATCTCACACAGGTATGGGAGCTGTTTTAACGCAAACCGTCAATGGAAGGTCTCAACCATTAGCGTTCTTTTCCAAAAAATTTAATTCATGCCAAACCAAATATACCACTTTTGATAGAGAACTGTTAGCGATCTACTCTGCTATCAAATTTTTCAAACATTCGTTACATGGAAATAAATTTACAGTATATACAGATCACAAACTCATTGTCGCATCAATTTTTTCGTCCACAGACAAAACTCCTCGACAAACCCGATATCGAAGTTATATTGCACAATTTACTTCAGATATCAAATACATCAGACGAAATTCAAATATTGTTGCAGATACTCTATCCAGAACAAACATCGGATCTCTAAATTCATCTTATCCAGATTTTCTAGCCCTTAGCAACGCTCAACTTGCTGACACAGAATTGGAAAACTTACTAAATAAGCAATTTCCAACAATCCTTCAAAATCTTATCGTTTAACACATCAAACAACATCACAATCCGATATCAAACTGTAGTGTGAAACCTCTTCATCATCTCAAAGAATTTATATTCCGCAACAGTTCAGATAAGCAATTTTTGACAAAATTCATAGCTTATCTCATCCCGGAATACGTTCCACCATTCATGCAATCAAAACAAGATTCTTTTGGCCACACATGTCAACAAGCAAAAATTCAAAAACATACAAAATCGCCAATCATCAACATCAAAATTCCTAAAATTAGATTTGATCATATACATATCGACTTGATTGGACCACTCACTCCGTCCCTAGGTTGTACTTATGTACGTACAGTTACCGAGCGCTTCACTCGATGGCCAGAAGCTTTTCCGCTGAAAGATATCACATCTCCTACTATAGCAAAGTAACAAACACACTCTTCCGGCATTATTTTAGTCGATTTGGTATACCTACCACAATAACACATGATCAGGGATGGCAATTCGAATTAAACCTCTTTTCAAAATTTAACACATTACTTGGCACACGACAAATACATACATCATCTTTCCATCCCCAAGCAAATGGAATGTTAGAACGATTTCATCGATCATTGAAGACGGCTATCATCGCTAAAGGAGACTCTACTAGATGGAACAACAATCTACCCCTCATCCTACTAGGATTAAGAACATCACTTAAGGAAGATCTAGGTTTTTCCTCAGCAGAACTGTTTTACGGGCAACCACTAAGACTTCCTGGAGAGTTCTTCATACCTACTAATCCATCTATTGACTATGAGCCTTTCCTCTCCAGTTTAAGAGACACTTTTTCAAAATTAAAATCAGTGTAATATAATCGTTATTTTTTATTACTACAACATATTACTTTCTTAAGTTGTACCATTGTTTTACCTTCCTCTTCTTATTAATTTCTTTTTCACGGAAAGGGGAGTATTGTAGTGTGCCATGCACCACACAAAGTGTGCCATGAAAAGTTGTTTTTAATAAAATGATTTGTTATATAATTTACAAAAAACAAAAAATAGATTAAAAAAATAAATTATCCATTAACAACCTAAAATGTGGTAGAATAAAAATAATTTTTAAAATTCAATAAAAATATTGTACATGATATTGTACATCCTCGTACAGGGCTCATATTAGACAGACAGGTCGAAACGCAAGCAGATTATTAGGGCAGATATGGAGCTTGAGCAACGAATATTTGGAAAAGATTTGTGCAGGCGGAAAATATGTTTGATAGATTTGTGAGGGATGTGATAATGTATGGATCGGAAATATGGAGGTGGAAAGAACACAAGATGATGGAGCTCCAGGAACAATATTAGAGGATATATATAGCGAAAGAAGAGTTGAAGCTGAAGAAGATAAGGGTACAAGCAGGCAGGAGGGCGATAAACTACGAGGACGGGCTGGAGCAGAGGAGCAACTTTAAAATTTTGGGAAAGTGTTGAAGGGAGGTTAAGACTGGGGTGGGAAAGTATGGACAACAGGAAAGAAGGGAATATTATATTAGAGTAGGATCTTCAACGGAGAATACACAAAGAGGGAAGGAAATGATGAGGGTAGAGGGAAGGAAAAAAGTATTATTACGTGATATATGTGCGGGAGTGAAGAGAAGGCAGTTTAATATTGGGTAGGGGATGAGGACAAGTAGTAAAACAAAACGTATTGGAAAGACTATGACCGATAGTGTATTGACATATGGCTGTGAAGTTTGGACGATGAAAGAGGAAGATAAACGAAATAATGATATTAGAAACGGGTTGAAATGTAAGGTTTGAAATGGTTGAAGAAAGCAAAATACACCCATAGACACCATCTGGAAAAGAATGAGGGCGTCCTAAGTTCTAGTGAACAGTATGGAGCTCACTATTTACTCGTGTAAAGTTGCACGCTTAAAACTAATTAACCAATATATAGGCTGTTCCAAAAAGAAGTTGAATCATTTTCGGGAGAAATATGAGTTCATAAAGTATAGCACACAACTTAGAATAAAGCATTAACATTAAAGAGTTAGTTGAAAGCAAAATTGTATACCTTCAAGGCTTCATCATCTGCATCATCAGGAAAACCAGTAATATTTCTTATAATTATAGTAAGTACAGTATTGGTAGACATTTGGATTCGCATCAAATACATTTCTTTGTTCATTAGTTCATCGGTCCACTCTTGCCATTTCGCCGGCAACAAAAATGTGTGATTTTGGAATTGTATGGTATCTGGGCTAGGATATCTATACATCACCTCCACTGGATATTGTAACTCCCTTACGTGAGTATGCTTGCCGACTCGTCCGCTATGTACTATTGAATTGTAAACAACAATATCCAGTGGAACACTATCCTCAAAATTCATAAAGTAAAAAACCTCCCTCTTGAAAACCGTTATAAATACTTTCATAAAATCAGATTTGGTCCACAGAAATTCAATGGGACTTTGTACGCGAACTTGAATGTGACCAAAAACGGCTGCTGTTAAACCAAGAATCAGTTGTGGAAAATCGAAAACATAGAACTTTTGTTCAAAGTATTTTAAATTATACGCTGGCGCTTCATCCCCTAATGTTGAAGTTAAAATAAATATTTCTCCGTAATAATGCGAAGCATTAAAAATTAACATTGTAGAATATCGAACCTAAGTCAAAAAAAAACATATTAAATGAATAAAATATGAAAAACCATTTAATTACCATGTCAGAAGTAGAACTATCCATAACTGAATCCTCATCATAATCCGGATAATCTTCAGGTATATACTTGTGAATCTCAATGGGTTGAATTGCACTAGCCATCGTAGTTGACATCTCCTCTTTTTTCTTTTCCCCCAAATTAACGTGCATACAATGTCTAAGGGAGCTGTTAAAAATACATTAAAATGAGCATAATTCCAAATTTATTTCCATACTAATAAGCCGTATCAACCATAGCAGCATGCGCCATAGGATGTGAAGCAGCCCAAAGAGCTCTGTTAATAATTTTGCTTAGACGATGTGTTAAACGACTTCTTGATACCACGAATTTGGGAGTTGCTTCGACGTGTTCCGGCAAATCCAAACGTATAAGAAGCGCGGTTAATCTTACAGCTAAATCTTCGATAATAAACAAATTATCGCTGCGAGTACTTCCTGAATCAAACACACGACCAAGTGTATCAATCTAAAAATTGGCAAAAAATGTTAAAGATAACTTTTTAATAAACTTTTAGGCGTACCACAGATGTTAAATCGTCTAATATTTCTTCTACCAATCGAAAATACAACCGCGCATTGGCTTCGTCTAATTGAGATACTTGAGAGGTTAATGACACTATAAGGGTATGATAATAATTTGCGAGTGGATTGTAATGTTGCAAAGGATCTTGAGCATAAAATCTTATGGCATAAGTTGTACGTTCGTTTTCAGAGGTTTGATCTTTTCTGTACAAATTAAACGACTGTCGTATTTTGGTTTTTAAATCATCTCCTTTGATAGGGCTTAAAAACTTGAAAAAATAATTTCTAGATTAATGGATGCTTTTAATGATTTATATTAACATACGTGCCAATTCTGTTCTGAATGTACTACTGTTTCGGAATTATAATTATGAAATTCGTGGCCAGCGGCAAATACAAAATAAAATTCGAGTGCAAGCGGACCAGGAAAAGCTAATTCATAAAACCGTGTTGGTTGTTGAGAGGCAATTACATCTCCTACCGTCACCGCTAAAATGCATTACTTTTTTAACCTTCATTCTAGAACGTTGTATATTTATAAAGTTTACTTAAATTTTCTCCCGTTTCAATACTGTATATCACTTTAGCACGGACGCAGATTGCTCCTTGATATATTTTATCAATCTGCCACATACAATGTTCTTGAAACATGGTTGAACCGGGAAGACAACGTTTTTTCTTTACTCTATTTATACCAGTTATATTCTTCGGTACGAAATAATAAAACCAAAATTCTCCCGTTACGGGAGGATCATCTGCATGATCTTTAAACAAAAAAAAACATTACATTTTCGATTAAACATGTTTGAGAAATATCTAAGCAGTGTGTTGGCTCACTTGCACCAACTGCTTTCAGTACACTGGTCTACAGTGGTTTTGTTGCCCTAGATATAAGATTGATTTTATATACAGGGTGATTCACATAAGAACCGACACAGAGCAGGGACATGTAGAGGACAATAAATTAAGATGATTTAACGTAATTTACCTCTATACTAAGTTGTACACCTCAGGAGTTATAGGCCTTCAAAGTTGGCTCTTAAAAAGTTCAATATCTTCGTAATACATTACGCTAGAAAAACCAAATTTGGTATACGTTATGAGTGTACCAAGGGTATTAATTGGTAGCAAATTGAACTCAATTGAGGCATTTCATAGAGTTGATTAAGGGTGATGGTACCTTAAATTTTGGCAAATTTTTTTAACCTTTTGGCGGATTTAATACATTACTACTTCATTTCATGTGGAATTTAATTCTAAAACTTTTCTTACTCGTATTATTTTTTAAAAAACTTTGTCGTTTTCATAAAAAACTTAAATGACTAAAGACACGTATTTCGTAATGTTACTTAAAATAAGAGAAAATTTAGTAGTCGGCTATGAAATTGTACGTCAAACTTGACAAATAGGGTATAAAGTTATTTGACGACAAGGTTTTCTCCATCTTTTCTCCATCACCTTTCATTCTTGAGCTATGATCGATTTTAACACCAAAAGTACCAATTTTGACATTTTGGGGATTTTCTCTTTATCACCTGAAAATCATTACATCTAAACTAAATTTGTTTATGGATGATGTCTTCTTAGTTGACAATAAACAACTTATTCCTAAAAAACTTTTCTCCATCACCTTTCATCCTTGCGTTATGATCAATTTTAATACCAAAAGTACTCAATTTTGATATTTCGGTGATTTTCTCTTTATCATTAGAAAATCATTATAACTAAACGAAATCTGTTTATGAGTAATGTCCTTTTAGTTCATAATAAACATTTTATTTGAAGTACACTTTTCTCCATCACCTTTCATTCTTGAGTTATGACCTATTTTAATACCAAAAGTACTCAATTTTAAAATTTTGGTGATTTTTTCTTTATCACTAGATAATCATTATACCTAAACTAAATTTGTTTATGGATGATATTTTTTTATTTCATAATAAACAATTTATTCCTAAAAAACTTTTCTCCATCACCTTTCATCCTTGAGTTATGATCAATTTTAATACCAAAAGTACTCAATTTTGATATTTCGGTGATTTTCTCTTTTTATCATTAGAAAATCATTATAACTAAACCAAATCTGTTTATGAGTAATGTCCTTTTAGTTCATAATAAACAATTTATTTCAAATAAACTTTTCTCCATC
>NW_019280725.1:0-11302 GCF_000648695.1 Onthophagus taurus | reverse complement strand
AAAAAAAAATTATAACATCACAATATTTAAATTAACTAAATGAAAAAGATATAGCTATAAGCAAAAATACAAACTAATATAACATAATAAACTAATCGTAATCATAACTACTAACAATCTACTGCATGCCGAAATGATCCAAAGTTACCGCAACCACCGTGTTCAAGGAATCAAAAAACATATCGCAATGCGGCGAAACCTGATTGCCGTAATCGGACATCAACGAGACAGGAGATTTTCGTAAAGTGTTACTATTACTACGGCAATTATAGAACGTGAGGGGACAGCGTGCGTTGAGACGTGGTACAAGAAATGATAACCTTTCCAACAACCAGCCGCAATCAATATCATAATGCAACAATTTATGAATACATTTAACTATGTAAACAACTCTGCGCTGTTGTAGTGAAAGAAAACCAAACCGCGAAAGGAGAAACGTGTAATCTGCACCCCTAGGCGGGTAAACACGATCCAGTCGAAAGCATAGATACTTTAAAAATGTCTTTTGTATATATAGATTCAAGCGCATTCGCGTAAAACTGATAGAACGGATACCAAACAATTACCGCATACTCTAACCGCGATCTAATCAACGCAAAATATAACGTACATAAACATCTGATGGACAGACCCTTACAGTTCCGAACAATAAACCCGTAAATTTTATAACAATTAGCAACTAAGTTAAGAATGTGTTCGTTAAAAGTCAGTCCACTGTCAAACAGCACCCCAAGGTCAGAGCACTTACGTTCGAACATCAACGGTTGATTGGCCAAGTAATATGCACAGTCAATTGTGTTTAATTTTTTAGAAAATGTGATGGTAAAACATTTAGAAATATTAAGTGATAAACGGTTGCTAAGGCACCAATGCTCAACACGAATCAGGTTTTCCTGCAAGCGTTCACAATCGCCGAGTTCCCCAACAGCCGAGAATAACTTCAAATCATCAGCGAATAGCAGCTTCTCACAATCTAAGATCTCGGTTACGTCATTAATAAAAGCCAGGAACAGCAATGGACCGAGGTTGGATCCCTGGGGAACCCCTGAAGTTGGAGAAAATCCTCTGGAAGTGAAGCCGCCGTAATTAACAAACTGCTGCCGACCTAGCAAACAAGATTTTATTAACGACAACAGAGGGGCACTTAATCCAAAGTTACTCAGCTTTTTCAATAAGATAAAGTGTTCCAGCTGATCAAAGGCCTTCCGAAAGTCGAGATACACAGCATCTACCTGCCCTCTAACGTCGATTACATCAGCAACAAATTGGGCGAAGCATGTCAGATTGGTGACAGTGGATCGACCACAAACAAATCCGTGTTGGACTGGGCTTATGTACTTGCTTAATTGATATGAGATGTGCTTGAAAAGAACGCTTTCAAAAGTCTTCGAGAAACCACACAGCAGCGATATAGGTCTGTAATTCACAATCTCAGCAGGGTTGCCCTTCTTCAAAATTGGACAGACGTATGACTCTTTCCATAACGACGGATAGGTCGAAGTAGACAGGACCAGATTGAAAATCGAAAGCAATGGGGCGGTCAGAACCGAAGCACAGTCCTTCAATAAAAAGCTCGGTATCCCATCGACTCCAGCAGTAAGTGTATTCTTTGTACGCATCAACGCATCCTCAACCTCCTCCAAGCTGAAGCTCTCCACTGACAAACAAAGACTATGACCGGAGAAATCAGACTCCACAAAAACAGGATCAGATTGAATATAAACGGACTCAAAATAATCAGCAAAAGCATTCACAATACTTCGACCCGAACTGAAGTCCAGGTTTCCATTTGTCATCAGGCCTGGAATGCGAGTACCGCATCTCCTTCGTAAACCAAGCAGGCCAACGACGATTCGTAGAATTTCTCACAGTTTTAGGCACTGCTAAATCAAAAACATCGTGTAGCTTGTTATAAAGAAGCCGGCATGCATCATCTACCATTCTAATACCATCCAGTTCCGACCAATTCACCTCACCCAACATCCGATACAACAAAGGATAGTCTGCACGCTTAAAGTTATAGGTGGGTAGGCCACGATGCTTAAACATAGAAACCTGGGGAGCATAATCCAGAACAACCGCTAAAGCGGGATGATGGGAATCCTCAGCAAGCAACGGATCAAGATCGCGAGTGACTGCGCAGCTCATATTGGCAAAGATCAGATCAAGCAAACGATCGTTGGTGTTCACAATTGAATTGTACTGACGAAAATCATGGAAATGTCGGAAATTTGTTAAGGTCGTTTTAAATCTATCATTGGTACCAATGGAAGCATAGGAAGGGACATTAAAATCACCAAGAAGAACAACGCATTCATTAACCAGATAGTCAAACGAATTAAACGTGTAAAAAAATAGTTCAAATGCATCAAAAGTGATAAAAGGTGGTATATACATATAAAGCAACTACATATATTAATTTCCCACGTACACCCTGAATCTTGACTCCTACCACATCAATTACTGGTACCACTCTGGATAAATCAGAGAGATCAAGCTGGCTTGCTTTTAGGGTGTTCTTAAGACAAATCAAAACGCCACCTCCCCTAGACAGGCCATGCGCAGCAAAATTACGATCCCTTCGAAACGTAATCCAATCATCGGGACAAAATTCAGCGTCAAAAATATCATCGGATAGCCATGTCTCCGACAAGGCGACAACATCAAAACAAGACTCACACAACGAATTCAGAATTATATATGTTATTGTAAGATTTGCTCTCATTTTTTTTTTAAATCTTTATTTTTATTTTATTTTATACATCGAAGAAATTCCATAAAATTTTCTATAAAACACCTTTTATGAGCTTTTCTTTTATAATTTTTCAGGACACAATCTTTTTTTAAAGACCAGCAGTAATCTGCCATCACTTTTAGATCCTGGTGGAACCGCTCTCCCTGTTCCTCACTATAATTTCCTAAATTTATACATCCGGAAATTTATCCAGATGATTGCGGAGATGTAACTTGATACTCATATTTGCTCCTAGAGTCAGAAAGTTTGTCAGCATATGTTGTACAATTCCTTCATAATTTGGTGCTTTATGGCTACCTAGGAAATTTTCGACTACCAACACAAAACTTTTCCAAGCTTTACTTTCCGGAACGGTCATAACTTAATAAAATCTGTGTCTTTCATCAATTGCTGTATTTGAGGACCATTAAATATTCCACCTTTCAACTTTTCCATACTAAGCTTCGGAAATTTTCTACAAATATAATTTAAACAATCTCCTCCCTTGTCCAACGCTTTTACAAATTGCTTTATCATTCCTAACTTAATATGTAACGCGTTCTGTATGTTGTAATTGTTACTGTTGGAGCCAATAAATTTTTTCTTTCAATCTTGAACAGTTCTGATTCTTGTTTTGATAAATTGAGATCACGTATTAAAATCACTGACTTCATTTTGAGAAAATAACTTCGGCGTAGATGTCTCACCCTCCCATTCACTTCAACTGGTACACTATCCCGATTTCTGTGAATTTGGCAGCATCATTGTTTCTGAGAGCATGCGAATTACTTTTGAAACATAAATAGGCCGAGGGAGATTTTCACTGTGTAGAACAGGACATTTTGTAGACTGTAAGTCTGGATATCATCACGTTTCATTTCGATTAAAACCTTTAGCTTCTACTACGCAAAAGTAACAATCATCGGTAATGATTCTTAGGCTCCATCCAGATCATAGGGATACCAAAATCTAATCCATTAAATATTTCAACTTTTCCATACTAAGCTTCGGAAATTTTCTACAAATGTAATTTAAACAATCTCCTCCCTTGTCCAACGCTTTTACAAATTGCTTTATCTTTCCTAACTTAATATGTAACGCGTTCTGTATGTTGTAATTGTTACTGTTGGAGCCAATAAATTTTTTTTTCAATCTTGAGGCTAACAGTTCTTATCCTTGTTTTGACAAATTGAGATCACGTATTAAATCACTGAGTTCATTTTGAGAAAATAACATCGGCGTAGATGTCTCACCCTCCCATTCACTTCCACTGGTAGACTGTCCCGATTTCTGTGAATTTGGCAGCATCATTGTTTCTGAGGGTATGCTAATTACTTTTGAAACATGAATAGGCCGAGGGAGATTTTCACTGTGTAGAACAGGACATTTTGTAGACTGTAAGTCTGGATATCACCACGATTGATTTCGATTAAAACTTTTAGCTTCTACTACGCAAAAGTAACAATCATCGAAATGATTCTTAAGCTCCATCCAGATCATAGGAATACCAAAGTGTAATCCAGAACGGTCTCCTCTTTTCCACAACCGTAAAGACTCAACACAGGACTTACAAACTTTATGAGGAACCTATGATTTATCTAGTTTGTCCATTTTAATACTGCAATATTCAATATAAGTAATGTCTCCTCGACAAAGTCTGTAATATTTCTTTTTTGTTTTTTTGTTATATAAACACCGCAAATATGTGACGAACTCATGTTTTAGAAAACAAGACAAATATATTACAATGGACATTCAGTAATTGAAACAAAATATTAACACATGACAATTTATCCAGATTCATCGTGTAAGTCCTTCAATATTGTCAAATAACTGAGATCTCAGCTATTCTGCGGGGCAAGGGGTCTGAGAGTGGGGATCACGTGATGTTTGTATGCGCAAAAAAGTTGCGCAGAAGCCTAATCATGACTGGGAAAATAAATTTTATTACTAACAAGCCGATAATTGTTCAAAATATAAGATATGTAAAAATCATAAAAAACAAGAGCACATTCAGTACTTTCACACTACAAAAACATAAAAATTTGCAAAGATATAAAAAAAAAACTTTTTTATTGTAGAGCTTTGTTATGATAACTCGCATATAGTATAAGAATTATAACTTTACTTTTATGGCTATCCTGTCAATATAAACATAAAAGTTTCCCAGGTTAGTTATATCAACTCAAACAACTTTAAGTACAGATTTATTTCGAATTTTCGTACTTAAATCATTAAATTTATTAATAATATCTTCTGCCAGTATATGCAACTTGCATGTGTAGTTTGTAGTTATAATTTTATACCCAAGTAAAGTGTCCACATATTAGTAAGACATGCGAAATTAGAGAAAATTTTTTTAAAAATCAAGTTTTTTTCAAATAGTTTAAGTTTGTTATGGAAAACACGCAAATCTAAATAATAATGGAGCCAGACTGCCACTATTCATTATTCATGGTCTTATGTGAGACTCATAAATTAAGAATTATGAATTTGGTGTAGATTACTTACAGTTATAGACTATATAATTCTAAAATAATAAAGCAAATTAAAGACATCAGAGGTACGCGTGTTTAAAGGTATGGATGTGTCCAAGAAAACTAGAATATAAGCATAAAGAACAAAGTGGGATAACAAACAGGTTGGGCATTACATAGTACAATATAGAAAGTTTGAATCAGGAGAGGATTCGAGATCTATATAAACTGATAAATTTCCACAAGAGTAATGCATCCATATTCAGAATTATTTAAATAATTATAAAACGTTTAAACTATAAAATGTATGCTGAGCAAATTAATTAATAAGTATCAGGTCATCGTCCGTTGAACCATATTACCGTAGTAATAATTATTGCTTAATACTTTAAATTGATTACTCTCTTGTAAGAGACAAATTACATTCACATGTAGTTGGGAAGAAACTCTTTCATTTTAAAACCAAACTTTCCACGATACCACAAGAGCTATTCAACCACCTAAAAGAAGCCATACATAGAGAAAAAGAGAGAAATACACGAAATGAAAGGAAGTTTTGGTGGATCGGCATTATCAACAAAACTTTTACAACACTTTGCTATTTTCTTAAACGAAAGATCACGGAGGTGTCTCAAGAAGACCTAAATATTATGACAATATATTCTCCATTTATACCAAAAAATATTTCAACAAAAGACTGTTTAGCAAAACAAGGTTCTAATATACAGTGTGTCCTTAAAGTAACGGATATAGGCGATAAAATCATAATAAACGGCTTATGGAAAAATCCCTGAAACGAGTCTAAAGATTTAAATTTTTTGCAATTTTTAGTTGTAGATTTCAAATTTTTTCCGCCATTTTTAAACGAGTTATGGCGTCATCGATATTTTTTTGAAATGGCAATCCCCCATTTTTATTGCGGAATATGAAAGAGGATTTTTTTCTGAATCTAGTACAGTCAATATTAATATTGGTTACATAAGAAAATTTTCGAGAAAAATTACTTTAAAGTTTAATTACTTCAAATTTGTATAATGATAAAAATAGCAGTAGCCATAAGTAACTATGGCAACCAATTATTCTAAACAATTCCCTGAGTGTCAAAAACTAATCTAGTAAAGCTTCTTGAAGCGTGGTGGCGTGCCATCTTGTTGGAATAACTGCCGTTGGAATAGAGTTGTGTCAACATTATCGGGATGGAAGGAATGACATCGCTTTGAAAAAATTTAAACATCTCTTTCCACTTAAGGTTTTCTCAAATCTTTTGCGCATATTGGATCTGCGATTTTCTTGGCTAATTTGGATTTTGGGTAGCGCAATACCGACAACTTTGTCTATTTACTTGTCCACTCAATGTAAATGTCCCTTCGTCGAAAAAATTATGTTTTCGACAAAGTCTTTGTCATCGTTGCAAAATTATTGTTGCTAAAACAAGGATACATTGCTCGTGAATCAGGTTTACTTTATTTCTTTACTAATGTCGAAATTAGACCCAATACTCCTTACAGTAACATAAGGGTTTTCTTGCCCAGCCAAAACCACGATTTGTTGAACTTCCTTTGCAACATTTAGTAGGCCAGACTTCGAGAAATGCTTCGAGAGATGGCCATGTTGTTTAAATTTAGTCACAGCTAGACTCACCATACTTTGGCTAATGAGTTGGCGAGGATATGTTGTATTAAAGAGGTCAACTACTTACTAAATCAGTTTTTGACACTTAGGAAATTGTTTAAAATAATTGGTTACCATAGTTACTCATGGCTACTACTATTTTCAGCATATCAACAAATCTGAAGTAGTTAAACTTTAAAGTAATTTTTCTAGAAAATTTTCTTATGTAAGCAATATTAATATTGACTGTATTAGATTCAGAAAAAAATCTTCTCTTATATTCCGTAATAAAAATGAGGGATTGCCGTTTGAAAAAAATACCGATGACGTCATAACTCACTTAAAAATGGAGGAAGAGATTTAAAATCTACACCAAACAATTGCAAAAAATTTAAATCTTTAGACCCGTTTCAGGGATTTTTCCATAAACCGATTATAATGATTTTATCGCCAATATCCGTTACTTTACGAACACACTGTATAAAGAAGTGGAGTTATTAAAAAATAGTTTTTCACAGAAAGTGATTGTTTTTTAAGAATGAGAATTTCTTTTGCCAAAAAAGGTCTAACAGGTAAACGCGCGAGTTCTTAAAAACTCTCTCTAAGAATGTTATTGTTTGTTGTATTTAAAAAATAATAATATTTATTTCAGTGAATTTAATGTTTATACTTAGTGCCTGGAAGAGTTAAATCACCTCTTTATTAAAAAATATTGTTCGTAATAATGTTTCAGTAATACAGTGTAAATGGTAAAAAATTAAATTTTGCACGATTGTCGTAAATTAACGATATCTCTGGTAAAATACATTCGACCATGGTGTCCAATGCTTCGAAATTTAGAGAATTAAATGTTCTACAGGATAGAATAGCTAACTTTTTTGTTCATATTACATATTGATTTTGTTGAGTTGTTTTAGGCTGTAGCAAAATAACGGAGAGTCCGATTTATGCCATTATACCTCAAAATGTTCGTCTGGATTTCTACTTTCATGTTCATATAGCTACAGAAGCACACTATACAAAATAAAAAAAATATACTGGACATGAACCGTTACTATGTTTTTTAATTTACGATTTTCCACATTTTTGGGTATATTTCGAAAACTGGATGTGATGGAGAAAAACTGAAGACAGTTTCAGAATCAGCACAACATTCTACGTTATAAAAAAAATATCACAGTCTTCGAGATTTTTCTTGTAAACTAGTGTTATTGGAGAAAAACGGCAAGAAGATTTAGAATAAAAAAATGTCAATAAGAAAATACGAGAAATTATGAACATGCCAACTACAATTCTGCGGACACAGTAGAAGGATTCACGAGTGAAGACTTCCACGAATCATAAGTGAATGGAAACCCCACAAGAGAAGGAACAGGGGGAGGCCGCCCAACACATAGGCGTAACTAACAAATTTGTTTTTTCAAGAAAACTTCCAAAAATGTAATATTTAATAGGTATTATTGCTAATGCAACTACAAAACAAAATTAAAACTACAAAATAGGTTGTGAAGCTACTTTCTAATGATTTTGTGCATTATAATACTCGTAAGTCATTTTCATGAAAATATGAAGTTACGTTCTGGTGACCCTAAACCCTCGAAGTGTCTTTAGTGCTTACTTTTTCACATCAACATTATTTATTACATCTAAGACCTGTTTTAGCGCTGAATAGTTCATTAAATCTCTTTGCAAATTTGTTATAACGTCATCGGAAAGTGATATTCATCTTTCCATAATATGCCTAGATGCATTTGTTCTATTAATTCCCTGTATATGATAAAAGAAAAATTTGCAGAACAGGTCTTTTACAAATTTTAGTTTCCGGCTATGCAACGATTTTTAAATCCCAAGAATTCCTGAATATCTGCAACAGAAATGGTATTAGACAGAAATTGTAGCACCAAGACGCAAAGTCCAAGTAGAAAGTTATACGTTCCAACTTTAAAAAGGCACCTAAAAGCAATGTCTTACGAGTCATGTTATCAGGAAGCGTTATGAGATTTTGTTAACATAAAGAGCAACAAGAGAAACCAAATCAGACAAAACTCCAGCAAAAGTATTTATGAAGAAAAATTGAAAAACTAGATTAGATTTGTTACGACCTTGTGAGCCTAAAAAACAAAGCTTCCAACTAGCCGTAAGCAGAGAGTTACTTCTGGGAGAGAGAATATCCAATCTAGAAATTATAGTTTGTCAACCTTATAGAAACCAGAAACAATAGTTGAGAAACTAAGGAAATTACATTACTTAGTATAGTTATATGATGGATATGTATCAAATAATATCATTGGGACACCTTGATTAAAGATATACTTACACGAATCAGTAGCGTTAACTACGATAAATTCTTTACTCGATTCAAAAGTATGAAATTTATCAAAGCGAACAATTAAACAGTTTTGCATCAGTCCTGCAGTGCTTTTTTCTAGAAGCTTAGGTACCTCCGGTATAATAATATTAATGTTGTCTTGATACGTATTGTTTTCTGGATAAAAAGTGCCCGTTCGGTTAGTATCTTCCATTATAGAAGATATATCTACGTAAAAATGCAGCGGCATATCTAATACACTAAACCCACGTTTTCCTTGAACATCTTCGCAGTTCTTCAAACAACTATTATAACATATCAAAAGAATCAATAAATGAAAATACCAATACTGTATACACATGTCATAATTACGTACATTACTTCTCTGATTTTATTTGGTTCATATATGTTATAAGATAATCTGTATCCTCTCGCCCGATGTTGAGATTTACCAATATGAAACCAACACTAAATTAAATTAATTATTAATAATTTTTGATCTTATTTATATCGTAAATTTAAGTTTATCCTATTTAAGTTTATGCGTTAGTGTGGATTACAAAAATAAATTTTATTTATACATTACTTCTGCTGTTGCTGATCCAGTATTTTTTCCAAAAGTTCGCTCCTTAACTGTCACTTCCAATATGTACCAATTAATGGGAAATGTACCGGCATATATATGTACAAAATATCCATTTGTGAATTCTTCCAAATTTCTTATTACTTCACGAGTTGCTGCAAAAATGGTGTATTTTTTGGCAATTAATTGAAATTGAAATAGAATCACTCAGTTTTATTACCATAATTATATAATGTCCATGTAATCGCAACGGTAGACATTTTACAAGATTTCTCCACGTTGATATTTATCAGACTATCCATATCAAATTCTAAATTCGACATTGGATTATCAACCCCAGTACTTTGTTTGCTGAAAAATAATTATTTACAAACAATTTTTGAACGGTTAAAATATAATGAAATATACCAATCAATAAATTTCACTGTAGGAACACAAGATTCGCCAAATGTTATATCGACGATTATTAAATTCAATAATAAAACGATAAATAATACTTTCGGTTCAAACAACATTATCATATCTTTTCAGTTTTATTTACTGGTAAATAATTCTAAATACATATGTCAATGAAATTGTGAAATAGACATATTTTGTTTTATTAATAAAGAATTCCAGAAAACTCGATTTAATTAACAGGTATGGAAACAAAATATTACAAAACAATGTAACATTCAATTAGAAGTACAACATGTAAATCTAAACCCAGATATAATAACTATACTTATATTATAATCTAATACTGTAATTAGATTATAAAAACTCTTTTTGGGGAACATAATGTTTCACCAGCAGAGCTTTTCTTGTTAAACAAAACCCACAGTACCATGGTATACTGTGGCTAATCGGTTTCTACACTCAGTTGTGGAAATAAGAGAAATAAGGATACTTTGGTAAGTATTTATTAATTATTATTCTATTTGTGTATAATGTTTATATACAAACATATATTTAAATGTTTAATTATCTTAGCAATATTCAAATCATATCATTTTGCTACGGTTCTTTTCCGGAATTTGTAAAATATTCAGCGTATCTATCTCGTATTAGTGTTGCTTTTCTTGAGGGATTATTACTACCAATGTTCTGAATCTGATGTAGACCAGATGACTGTCGTTGACGCCATATACCAGGGATCTTTCCAGTCTCTAAATTTTCAAAGTCTGTTAACCCCCACGTTAAATACGAAGATGAAGTTTTTCGTAACCACTTATGGTGGCCGTTCAATTTACTTGGGTTCTAAAAACTGATAAAAAAATGTGTATAGTTCCTTCTCTGATTTGTAGAGGTCGCAAAGTGTTTGGTTTAGCATCTTTAAAATACAGATGTTTCGCTTCTACTGAAAAGTGAGACAGAAACACGTCGACTATTGTATAGACGTGTTTTTATACCGCTACGACCGGCCGATTATTTGTCATCGTATTATGAAAAGTGTTGGTATAGAAAAATATATTAAGGCTGTAGTCTCAGGGCTAAAAATTTAATTTCAACAGAACGCGTTTACCGTTTGATATAGCCAAAAAACTTTCAAATAAAAAATGCATAGAAAGACGAACTCTACGACCGCACGGTGAGATATTTAGATAATT
>NW_019280724.1:47081-105603 GCF_000648695.1 Onthophagus taurus | reverse complement strand
AATAGAGAAAAATCTAATCATTCTCAATCTAATAATTGAGTGTGCTAGAATTTTTAATTCAACAATACCAGATTACAAAGCGTTTGCACTTCATAATGGAAATAAGGGTTTGTAATATTATTCTAATTTAGGCCCACTTTTACCACCTCTTGATAAATTTAACCGATAGATAAATTTGCGCTTTTAGCCAATGAGAGCGCTTAAAACCGCTGTAACCATGGTAATTATCTGTCGGATAAATTTATCAAGAGGTGGTAAAAGTTTAATTAGTTTTCTAAAGATGCAGTACGTTAATAAGACATGAAATAATATATTATAAATATATTAAGGATATATGTATTAATCACTAGATCTTGAAGAAACATCAGTTCCACAACTACAAGTTCTCGTTAGTTCAAGACCTTCATCTTCAAAATACCTTCGCTGTCAAGATGATGAAAACTTTTTGAAAAAAGTTATGTGGACGGACAATTATGATGGATGGCAGGTTCTCTTAGGTCATTTATTACGGCGTTTTACGGCAAGGCATTACCAGAATTTGTTACGTACTGTGGTAGAAGATTTTCTTGACAACCTATCTTTGAACTTGCGAAGAAGCTATTGGCATCAACTGGATAGAGCTCCGGCCCATTGCACTCAGGAAGTATTTCAAGAACTCACCTCAATATAAGTACCACGACTTTCACGGCCGGTGATAATTAAACTAAAACTAGAACTAACAGCACCGCTATCACTAGAACTAATACTAGACCAAGAAACTTTCGGGTTAAGCCGGGCGTCTTGTGAAAAAATGTTTGACGTTTCGGATGACATATTGCAACTTTCTTCAGAAACAAGATCGAAAGTGATTTCGAACAGGTGCATAAGGCGGTTAGGACCGTGAAACGAGCCGGCAAGATCTCCATATTTGACGCCTGTGGACTTCTACCTCAGGTCTACCAAACATCGGTAAACATGAGGAAGGAATTAGAAGCACGCGTGCGAGCAGCATTCGACAGTCTCTCTCCTGAAGAAGTACGAAGAGCAACACATGAGGGTGTTTCTTCACGTACAACACAGTGCTTGAATGCGAACGGCCACCATTTCGAACATTTATTGTAATTTGTTTCTACCCTTTTATACCAATTTTTTGTCACTGGAAGTATATTTTGATGGCTTTTGGAATTGGATATTACTAAAACTAGTCATCATATTGTAGCCCCTCGGCCGCAAGCGGCATTGGCTTTATCGGGTGTAGATCTTTTGACTAATTAAGCAGAGTTGCTTGCGGCCGAATCTCAGTGATTAAGATTGATGTTGTGGCGCCTCGGCTACAAGATGCCTCCGCAGTATTTTATCAGGTAAAATTGTAGATCTTTTGGCTAATTAAGTCATGGTCGCTTGCGGCCGAGGATCAGTAATTTAGATTATATGAACTTGAAACTGATGATAATGTTGTGGCCTTCCAAGCAGTAACGCAAAGCAAGCGGGGTTGACTCTACCAGGTAAAGTCTAATTCTGTTGTCTAATTAAGCCGAAGTCGCTTGCGGCTCAATGATTAATATTATATCAACTTGTTATAATGCCTCGACTTTATCAAATAAACTTATAGATCGTTTGACTAATGAAGTCATAGTTCCAACATCCCATATGAAATACATACGCGAATATTTTTGGGCATTATATACGATACGCACTCCTTAAAATATAACAGAGAAATGAGCTCTGTAGGTACCGACCAAGATTCATTTATAACTCCGTACATCAGTAGTCAACGTGTTTTCTTTTTAGATTTTATATAATAAATGTGTTCTAGCCCTTTTAGAGTTTTAAAACTGTAAAGGCTTGAATGAACTCAGCCAATGTGTTTTGACAATTGTAATTTCATGTTTAATAGTAAAATATGCAGAAGTTTTGTGCTGGTTTATTGGAATTTTGGGCTAAATTCAATACACAAAACAACTGATAGTTCCGGGTATGCAATTTGATGGAAATTTTAATAACTTAAAACTTTCATTTAACAACTTTATGGGTTTTTATTATGATTATAAATCCTTAAGCTAAGTGTCCACTTGCGAGAAATGCTCTCGAGTATATTTTCTGGTGGACACGCATCTGAGTGTAACAATCAGAGAGTCCCCACAAACTTTCGGAGAGTAAACACATTGAGATTTGTACTCAAGTGGACATGCACAATTTATCTATCGTGAGAGTAACTGTCAAAAACCGAACACGGTTCGAATTTTGCTGCGAGTTTTCTCAATATAACACGTTTAAAGATAACACCTAAAAGAAAATAGTCCCAAGAAGAAATATTTGAATTAATTGAAGTGTATGAAGAAAATTCAATTCTTTGGAATATCACATCTAATGAACATAGAAATCGGGAAGCGAAGGATGCAATTTTAACAAGTATTGGACAGAAATTTAAACGGGATTTGTACCATTAGTAATAGTAACTTCTGACAACATAATTTGGTGTTCTGACAGTAAAATTAAGTCTTCTGCTAAAAATATTTGATTTTTAGTAGTAGTGTGTAGTCTTCTGTAAGAAGGATGTGCTTCATTTGCAATATCTAGTTTTTCACTAGCAATACTTAGTCCTCTGACACCAATATCTAGTCTTTTTCAGCAATATCTAGTCTTCTACCAACAGTATTTCGTCTTCTGGTAGTAGTGTGCAGTCTTCTTTAAGAAGAATCTGCTTCGTTTGCAACATCTAGTCTTTCATTAGTAGTTCTTAGTCTTCTGCCAGCAATATCTAGTCTCTTTCAGCAATTGAAGCGTTTAAGTTTATATTTTCTAATAATTTTCCAAAATACTGCCAAGCCACTATTAAGCTATCACTTATAACTTATAGTATATATATATATATATAGCTTATATAACTTATAGTTTGCATTTATAAGTGCCATTAAACCAATCGAGTTAACTTTTTTGTGAATCCAGTATGCCAAATATGTGAATGTTGATATTTGTTGACACCCAGCTCTAATCTACGCCAAATCCATGATTTCACCCAACAGCTTCTTTTTATTTTTTTAAATTTTGTACAACACTATTGCACTTGCAATTTTGTTTACATCCATGTTTACAAACACCAAGTACTGAAAGAAAATAAATTTTACTTTCCATAGCACGGACACATTTCACTAGTGGACACGGTCCTGAGAGAACTGTCTGGGAGAAAGCTCTCGGAAGTTTTATAGAAGCTCTCGGAGAGCTAAAACAGTCTCAAGTGGACACAGAGTTGAGAGTAGATATCGAGAGTTACTCTCAGAAGTTTCTCTCAAGTGGACACCTAGCTTTATATAACCTCAGTTATATTGAGAGTTTATATGCGAAAACAAATATCAAAAGAAGAAAAAACAATGTAGTTGATTGTAATAAGTAATTATTAGGTAGTGGTGATAAAGTTTTAAAGTTTTTTTGTTATTGAATATGTTTCTTAATTTTGCGGCCCACTGTACTTATAAAATGTCATTTAAAAATTTATTATGACGATGTAAATAATGTGAAAATAAAAAGCAACTATAAAGCTGCCAGTTAGATATCCTCGCAATGCTTGCGAAGTATTCACATGTTTATTCTTGAAATAAGTGGAATATAACCAAGTCGTGTAACACTATATTTCAAATAAAATCAAGAACCCGTGCGACGATAGCAACAAACTTTTACGCGAAATTTCCTATCTACTTTCTTAGCTGATATCTTCCTTATTATTACAGATAGCGAAAAACTAAATGCACCACTGGAAAGCTTGAATCTTTTTTTGGTCTGCCGATAAGTTGATATTAAGATCAATAAAAAATGAAGAACACCGGTCTGTACTTAAAATAGCTCAAAATTACCAAACTTCAAGGCCTTGTGCAAATGTTATAAAACCGAATTTTAATAAACTGTTATCACAGTCAGAAAGAGCGCTCCTTCAACTATCTTAATCCGGGTTTTCGTCGGTCAATATCTATCGGTGTCATGCTGAAATTACCCTTAACCTTCCGGCAGGCGCGCCTATTTTTATTACACGAGCAGACGCGTAGTGTACAATCTACACATAGGAAAATTTCTTCGTTTGGGGGAAATTTACATGTTATTTCAGAAAAAAAAACAGTACAGAGAATACACGACACTTTATTGTTGTATTTTATGTGTTTACAATAACATAATGGACAACTAATGAATCAATTGTGAGTCACAGTCTGAATACATTTCGCAAGTCGAGCAAGTTATCATTGTTTTTGAGTGTTTTTTACATATGAATTGCTTACATTTACAACATTTTTGTGTAGTATTTGTATTTGTACAGAATTTACACCTCTCTCGTTTTCTAGATTGAGTTGGTTGTGTTTCCAACATCCCGCACTCGTCCTTGTAGGATATTTGCAAAAACGCTCGAATATCCTTTGGCAGCAAAATTATTTGAGCTCTCATAATTAGTTGCTCTTTCATTAAAGCAATTGCTAAATTACTTAAGAAAATTCTTCGTCGACGCTGATTTCCCGTAGAATGTTTTGTGATATACAATATTTGCGAGTTTATTTCCGCTATATTTAGGAGCGTAAAAAACATGACTAATGGGCATCGTCTAGTGACCCTCGAAATAGACTAGGCAGCGCACACTTTATCAACTGTATCTACTGCTCCTTTCGTTTGATTATAACTTAAAATTATTTTGGGTTTATGTGATTCTTCGTCAACTTCCGGTAAGTCGTGCATCGTTGATAACAATATAACTGCTTTGTTTTTTCTTGGTACATAATAGTATCTTTTTGAAAGCCAAATAAAGACGATTGAGGCTCACGATTTTTATTTGGCAAAAATTCTGCAGGAATTTCACTTTCTCCGAGTGACTATCATGTTCACTTCGAGCAATTTTTTCTTCTTCATCGGATATATCGCTGTCGTCAATACTTTCCTTAGGTTCCTCTTCCAAAAATCTAACAATCCATCTCTCAAATTATCATTCCTTAACTTTCTTAATAAAAATAAAGAAATAATTCGAGTAAAAATTAAGTGAATAACATGAACAGGCGCGTACGTGTATTTTATACACAAACTCACTTAGGGTAGGCACACATGGTCGATTATTCATCGATGAAACAGTTTAGTTGGATTGGTTTGAAATCGCGATGCATTATCAATTTATAACCGACTAAATTGTTTAGATATTCATAAATCGTGTTGTATGCACACACATATCGATTTCGAAACAACTTGTATTTATATTGTATTGAATATTGAATAATACCTGGAAATAATTCAAATTTTTGAAATAATGTAATTGATTTACTTATTTTCGTCTTCATTGAAAGTATGCAACCATTATCACAATATTGGTATTGCAATACACGATTTGCGTATGATGCGTATTGCACTGTGATATTGGTTGCATACTTGCAATGATGACGTTGGGTACGATAATTAATTAACACACTGTATTTAGTGTAGTGTATAATTAACTGCGGTAGTAAAACGGAAAATAATTTAACTTAATTTTTGATATAAATTCACTTATCATAAAATAATTGAGAGAAACTAAAGTAGTAATTGATTTATGTTATACTAGAGAAGACACTTCAACCCTCACTAAAGTTGCGCGCGCAACCTAAATTCCTAAAAAGCTCAACTAAACTATCGACTGTGTGTGCGCTTCAATATGAAGCTGTGGCATTATTGCAGTTGTACGATAGTTGCACAACTTTTTAATCATAAGTGCACATCGACTCCTTTTGATTAAAAAATCGAGTTGATCTGCAGTCGCATTGTGTGCGCACCTACATTAAACTTAAACTTAATACATTTATGTCCATCGACTAAACTATCGGCCGACTAAAAATCGACCATGTGTGCCTACACTTAATCTCAGTAATTTATTTTTTTCTTAATTTTTAAGCCTCTCAAAAAATTTTCAACCGGATCCCTCAAAAGACATATTAACTCTAAAGGAGTACCTGCTAAAGAAAAGTTTTTTTATCCGGAAATTACATCATTCTAGCCCTAAAACACAATTGTGTGTACTTTGTATCCCTCAACGCAGAAACGCTTAAATACTCTTCCTCTAAACAACTTCCTTATTTGATAGGGGAAAAACTATAGAAGTATATCTATCTTATCGAAAATTTCCTGCTCTTTCTAGTAGTGTATAACACGCGGCAATCGCGCGCTTGCACAAGTACGTTTTTGGCCAAAAACTGCTAAATTCATACGTTTTAGCCATTTTTAAACCTTGTTCTGGCCATAACTTTCTTATATGAGCAGGATTTATTTGAGCCGGGTTTTAGATAGAGAAAGATTCAAGCTTTCAAGTGGTGCATTTAGTTTTTCGTTATCTCTAATAATAAGGAAATTATGGGTAAAAGTTTGTTGCTGGGATGTTTGTTGCAATCGTCACACGAGTAAATCAAGATATTTTTGAAGCACACTTGATATATATTTCAATACAGCTAAAAAAGATGTTTTAAAAGTTATTTCGCTTAAACCCTTTAATAATAATTAAGCCCTCTATTATTAGGCAGCAAAGAAACAGCTGTGACGTTCCCGAACGAATTCACCGGGAAAGACGCGCTCCGGTCAAATCACTTTTCCAAAAATTAATCCGGAATTACCCAATATCACGAAACCACCACCCCTGTAGACACCGACAAATTATAAACTTGCTAATTCATCCATTAAACTAAAAGACCTTTGTTCTATGTTGCGCGACGTTTCCCCATTCTTTATCTTCTATTTTTACACAATTACATCGACAATTAAGGTATAAAAACAAATTAAAAAAAAATTTGATTTACATCTAATCAATTTATTTACGTGACTTGTTCCAGTTTTTGAACATTTTGAAGATCTTTTTGTTGATTTTCTTGAACATTTTGTTGTACATTTTGTGTATTATGTTCCAATTTTTTTTGATTATTTTCTGTCATTAAATTAGATTGTTCAGTTACATGATAAACAACATCCTTTCGGTCGTCTTCGTCAAAATGACTCTTTAAGATGGTTTTATGTAAAATAACGTGTATTAAGCTGCATAATAACGCGAAAGTGCTGAAAATTTGGAACGTATATCTACCACCCAAATATTTATAAATAACCCCTCCTAAAATCCCTCCAATAGCATATCCTTAAATAAAAAATTTGATTGGAAAATCAAGATTTTAATTAAAACATTAACTCACCAAAACCGTCATCCATCCCAGCAGCAATTCCTTGTAAAGTGGCACTCATTCCAGGCGGGGCTATAACATTAGCGTATTCCACAATAGTCGTATATGTTAATGCGTAAGTGGGGCCTTGCATAAAGCATTCAATTAATAATATCCACCAAGGGTTTGGAACGATTGAAATTAATCCCAAGCGTAATGCGTAAAAGATAAAGCACATGGTGAATGTTTTTGTGTGCCCGAAACGTTCCAAAATTAAACCCCCGATATAAAAGAAGACCACCTCTCCAATTAAAGTTTCGGCCGCTACCGTTAACCCTTCGATTAATTTAATATTCAATGTACCGCTTGCTAGGGCTAAATCCTCGAGATACCAAAATAAGAAGAACACTATAAATCCATCAACTACTCCAGCACAAACAGAAAAAGATATGAATACGATGGTATCGCTGTTGTTTAGTAAGCGACCTAAATCTCTGAAGATGTTTTTGGGTGATTCGATTACAGGGAGCTATAAAAAAGATGTTAATCTCTAAAAGATGTAAAATTATTAAAAATTACCTTTAACTTAAAACAAGCTATTAAATCGAATAAAACAAAAATTAACATGCAGATTATTGCTGGTTTGTAAGATATTGCGTTGGTGGAGAAAAGATTGACGATGTAACCGGATATTAAGGCGGTCGAACCGAAACCTATTGTTCCCCAAACTCTTTGTTTTCCGTATTCGTGATCCAAACCTGAAATAAATATTAAAAATATAATACAATAATGATGTAATTACATGTTACATCATTATTATCATTATGTTACCAACATTTTTAATACCGTTTTTTTGGGTTCCAATAAGTGATTGAAATTCAACGCATACTTTCAATCTAAATATCTTTGATATAAGTTGTCTAAAATCTACATTAAACGAGAAAACGGGACGAGCGTTGAGACACTTTGAAAAGAAACTGGAAGAAAACCAGTTCCAGCAATGCAACCAATTAAGACCTAACAAGAAATTACTAACACCATTAAAAAGCTAAAAAATAATAAATCTTCGGGGCTTGATGAAATATGCAGCGAACTATATAAGAAAGATCAGATCTGATCAGATCGATATGGGAGAGGGAAGAAATGCCTCAAGAATAGTGATGCGGAATAATATACCCACTGAACAAAAAGGGCGACCCTCTCAACTGCGATAACTACAAATGAATAAGTCTTCTGATAGCAGCATACAAAATACTGTACAGCAAACTTCGCCCCTATGCTAACGAAGTGGTCGAGTACCAGTGTGGATTCACTCCCGGAAGGTGAATTTACTCATTGCGGTAAATTCTGGAAAAGACCCTTGAATATAACATCAAGACACATCATTTGACTTTAAAACGGCGTATGACAGTATCAATGGATCCGCTCTCCTTAACGCAATGATAGAATTTGGGATACCAGAGAAACTCGTACGTCTAAATCAACCGAAAATACCAGATATAACATCATCTGTTACGATACAAGCAGTCTCCAAGAGCTTCCAAATAAAGCAAGGACTGAGATAGGAAGACTCACTCTCATGCTTACTCTTTAATCTTTTTCTTCTTCTTGTTGATAGACCATATGGTCTGTTTAGTTTGTGTGGTTTTGCCGTGTTATGTCCTGGAACGTAGATTGCTAATTTGCACCTTATTTGCTCCTTTGGTATTAACATGCACTTGGTCTTATCAGTAGAGATTCTTTAAACTAGCACTGGAAAAGACAATCCGAGAAATTGGAATAAAAAGTGACCGTACGATCTTTTATAAATCAGAACAACTTCTGGAATACCCCGATGGTATTGATATTATAGGTCACAGTAAAATAGACTTGGAGGAATGTTTCATCGCACTAGAAGAGTGTAAGTTGGAGTAGTAAGAGACTAGGAGAAAAGAAAGTACATGGTTGCCACTAGAGACTCGCCAAGCAAACATTTGTTAACAATTCATTTTGGCGAATACTTCTTCGAACAAGTTGATAGTTTTGTGTACTTGGATCTCTCGTGAACTCTACCAATGAATGTGAATGTAGGGATGAAATCAGACGACTTCTCAATTTCGCAAACAGCTATTTGTTCAGAGACACTTCTGCTCGCGAGTCCTCAGTCGTAAAACAAGGATAACAATATACAATCCGCTAGTGAGGCCGATCCTCACATACGGAGCGAAAACGGGGATGTGAAGACCCCGAAAAGATTATTAGACCCGTGATCGAACAGGTCCAGTGATGCACAAGATATAATTTAAAATTGATGTTTCGAGTTACGTCTTTCTTTAAACTTAAGTGTTTTGGATTTGGCCCGCTTTAGGTGGTAGATAGGTTTGAATAAGATTTTACGACAATGGGCCGACCTGGCGATAGTTTTAGCGCCAGATAAATAGACAATACATACTGTAGCGGTACAAAAAGAGTAATATGAATATCTATAGTGACAGAAGCGCTAGTGATGAGGAGAAGGAGAAGAGGACGGGGGAAAGAGCAAGACACACATGCAAGTTAAAGTAAAGGAAATAATGAGAACAAGAGAAAAAAACTTTCGTTGCCGAAATGGAAATATATATATATATAGAGAAGCACTTAAAAGCAAAGGAGAGGGAGAGATAAAATAAGATAAGAGAAATATACAGGGTGAGTTATTAGTATCCCGGCTGTCGATAGTTACTAAACCGTTTGAGAAACAAAAAAATATTTTATACAAAAGTTGTTTGACTCATCACTTTCTATTACGTAAAATTATTTTCACTTATACAGGTGTTTCATTTAACCGTAGCGGAGAGTACGTAAATTTGTGTAAATGGAACATCCTGTATATTTTATCATATTATGAATACAACTAAATTTGTTTATATAGCCGTATATGTTACTATTTCACGGCGTTCACAGTTCCTGAGATATTCAACTGTTCTTCCAAAATGTGTCCATTACAGGATCTTTTTAAAAACGATGTAAAATCGATTTTTTTTTCGATTTTTCCTTGAAACTACGTCAGACAATAGTCATAGCCAGTAGGTTGATGATAGTATTCAAAGATATTAGATACACTAGACAGCGTGTTTATAAAGCTTAGTTAATTTTGATGTTTTTCAAATGGTTTTTTCATAAGTTTTTTAAATGGAACATCCTGTATATTGTGTGCTAATTGAATTGCTCATCAAGTTCCCTTTAATTAATGATAAGTATGTCATATGTGTAACTTTAATAGTTTTCCTGATATTTAGAATTTAAAGAAAAATGTGTAATAAAATGTACTTAAAAAAGTGACAGAATGTGATTTTTTTTAGTTTGTGTATCATTTGTAAGCCAGTAATATATATATATTATATCAAAATACACTTTAAAAAAAAACTTTGATAAATAAATAAGCAAAACGTGATAAAAATACAAAAAATACAATTAAATGGCAAAACAATAAATCCGTTTTTTAATTACTAAATTATTTGGAGGAAATGCAGCAACAAACTATAAACAATTACTAAACGTTGCTCAATAAGTAGGTATTAATTTAATTTACATTTAGAAGTTGTTCAAAATGCCGCCCATATTCTCTTCTACAAGCATTAGTGCGCTGTATAAAAGACCTTGAGGTATCCTTTAACATTTGCATCTTATTTTCTTTAAAGTCGTAAATTATATGACAAAACAATTGTATATTTTATTATTTACATCTTTTTAAATCTCATAAAGTACCAAGTCACATTAAAATTTGGTATATGGCATCAGAACTATTTTACATTATAAAATATTAATCAAACAAGCACAAGCAAATGCAAACGGAAGAACAAAAAAAACTTATAAAAATAGACAGAATATAATATTAAGTACAATAACGCATATTTTATTACACATTATTCTTTAAATACTAAATATCAGGAAAGCTACTACTAGGAAGTTAGATATATGACATACTTATCATTAATTAAAGGACCATTTAAAAAATTTTATGAAAAAGCCATTTGAAAAACATCAAAAGTAACTAAGCTTTATGAACACGCTGTATAGCGTATCTAATATCTTTGGATACTATGATTTACCTACTGGCTTTGACTATTATCTGACACAGTTTCAAGGCAAAATTGGAAAGAATGTCCTTTTTGCATAGGTTTTAAAATGGACACATTTTGGAAAAACAATTCTCAGGAACTATGAACGCTATGAGTTAGTAACATATACGGTTGTATAAACAAATTTAATTCTATTCATAATATGATAAAATATACAATCTGTTCCATTTAAAAAGTCAACATACTCTCCGTTACGCCTAAATGGAGCATCCTGTATAAATGAAAATAATTTTAAGTAATAGAAAGTGGTGAGTCAAACAACTTTTGTAGAAAACATTTTTTTCTTTCTCAAACGGTTTAACAACCATCATTCGCCGGGCTACTAATAACTCACCTTGTATAAGAGGGAAAACCATGTATTAAAGAAAGTAAGAGTGAGATGTTAAAACGTATTCATCGAAGTCATAAGCTCAAAGCACTCGATGTCATACAACAAATGTTAGCATAGATACGAAACATTCCAAGGAAAACCATGTCAATTTATGACATTCCACCCATTACTGCTAATGCTATACCGTTAGATCTTACGCAAACTAATATTTAGGCTGAATTTCGTAAAACAGAAATATAAACAGGAACTTGACTTTGCCGGCATTTGTAACAGGGAGATCAAATGCAGAAAAAAAAGCCGCAGATGTTACCAGTGATCAATACTTGCTCATTTTATCATCAGTAGTAAAGTCCAATAGTAGAAATCTACAACCTTTCACTTCTGTTAATTCAGCGGAACCACATTCAACCACTGTTAAGCATTTATCCAGAAGATCACATTTCTATTATTTTTGAAACATTAATTAGTAAAGAAACTACTTTTCAAATTTCAATTTCTTAATTGACATCACCACCAAAAACTTTAACCCACTTAGACGTCTACATCTATGCCATCAACTATCTTCTATCTTCAGTTGTACAGAGTGAGTAACGGGAAGCGGATGTTTTTGAAAGACGTCATGAAGGAAACAGTTTCCATTTAGTATTCGTCATGCCGCTGGAGAGTCAAGAACACGGCATACTTATGGCACAACGTAAAACTAATAAATAATTCAGACCGCTATGCCAACAACATGTTTGAAACCTATTTCCCACCTGAACTTTGCAGAAGACGAATCAACAAAATAGAGCCACTGCCCACACAGATTGAGCTTGCATGACGGCTGTTCGAACTACATTCCCTAATCATGTGATTTCACGGTTTGGAGATCTTCTAGTTTTTCCACGCTCATCCGATCTTTCCATGCGCGTATTTTATCTGTTATATTATATCTATCAGTTTTTAGAAATCATGTATATATGAAAGAAAACTACGCGTACTTGAAGAATTAAAGAATATGTAACAAAATCGTAGAAATCTATGAACAATTTTTGGAAAGAGTGCATGCTAACTGGTAAATAAAGTGGTTCTTTCTATGAAAATAAATAAATTTTTTTTCTTTTAAAAAGTCTGCAGGAAGAAAATTACTGGAACAGCTCCATAAAGTATCAGCATCCTTAGACCAACTGTAAGGATAAACCTTCAAAACACAAAAATCTTGAGGCCGAATGCTCCCTAGTTTTCGATAAAAAATCATATTATAGGAGTTGTAGAACACTGCGTCTACCTTGGTCACGATATCAAGCTGGGCCAAGAAAACCAGATCATCGAAATAACAAAATGGGATGGGATTGGCAAGGACAGCGTTTGGGAATCTTGGGTTCATCCTCAAAAATCCAGCCATGCCTATTAACCTGAAACGGAAAGTGTTTGAGTCCTGCCTACTACCAGTAACAACATGTGACCTAGAAACCACTGCGCTCACGAAATAAAGCTAAAGGACAAACCAACGAGCCATGGAGGCGGCAATGCTGGGGATCAGACTCAGAGACAGAGTGCACAATGAGGAGATCCGAAGATTACAGATGTAGTAGCGAGGGTTGCTGTCCTGAAGTGGCGATGGCCAGGACAAGTTGCAATACAAGATGCAGATGGCTGAAAAAGATCATCCAGTGACTGCAATATATTAGAGTAAATATGATGACAATTCGTGTACAAATTTTTGGTCTAAACCCATAAATGGCTAAGATATGGGCCTTCAAAGTTAAGACATTTTTAAGCATTTTCAATATGATTTATCTTAGAAAGATTAAATTTGGCAAATAGTGCAATGTTCTCATAAGAAATCATTTAAGATTACTTTTGTAAATATGTAAATACGGCACCAATACTATACAGGATGTTCACAAAGATTATTTCCTTAAAACTTTTTTATTATGTCGTAAACCCTTAAATTTTGCAACTGATTCTAAAAGTCTATTTCATTTTAAAATGAGGTTCACTCTTGGAAATTTTTGATTATATGCATCATTTTATTCACAAAAAGATACCACCTCGATTTGAAATGTTTTCATTAATCATAGGCCTATGAAAACAAATTATAAGTAAAACAGTAAAGCAACCNTGGAAAGAGTGCATGCTAACTGGTAAATAAAGTGGTTCTTTCTATGAAAATAAATAAATTTTTTTTCTTTTAAAAAGTCTGCAGGAAGAAAATTACTGGAACAGCTCCATAAAGTATCAGCATCCTTAGACCAACTGTAAGGATAAACCTTCAAAAGACAAAAATTTTGAGACCGGATGCTCCCTAGTTTTCGACAAAAAATCATATTATAGAAGTTGTAGAACACTGCGTCTACCTTGGTCACGATATCAAGTTGGGCCAAGAAAACCAGATCATCGAAATAACAAAATGGGATGGGATTGGCAAGGACAGCGTTTGGGAATCCATAAATGGCTAAGATATGGGCCTTCAAAGTTAAGAAATTTTTAAGCATTTTCAATATGATTTATCTTAGAAAGATTAAATTAGGAAAATAGTGCAATGTTCTCATAAGAAATCGTTTAAGATTACTTTTGTAAATATGTAAACCCGGAATCAATGCTATACAGGATGTTCACAAAGGTTATTTCCTTAAAACTTTTTTATTATGTCGTAAACCCTTAAATTTTGTAACTGATTCTAAGAGCCTATTTCATTTTAAAATGAGGTTCACTCTTTGAAATTTTTGATTATACGCATCATTTTATTCACAAAAAGATACCACCTCGATTTGAAATGTTTTCATTAATCATAGGCCTATGAAAACAAATTATAAGTAAAACAGTAAAGCAACCGGCAAATTATTACCCAACATTCGTTAATTGCTAATAATTGTTTAAAATGGTAAATAATCACAGTTTTAGTTAGCAACTGACATAGTATTTTTAACGTTGGGAGAGTATTTAGGCAATGCTAATGCAGTGGCGAAAAGACATTGCAAAAAATTTCCCAACCGCAGAAAATGCAACAATAACGACCAGAGGTCAGTTTGTACACCCGAACTAGAAGAAAACATTCTGGATTTTGTGACAGATCGTAGTACTATTACTGCACTAGTGCTGTTGTAGTACTAATACTGTTGATATAAGAAGACATTTTCCGAAATATCCAAAAGTACGGTTTGACGTGTCCCACACGAACTGCAATTGTATCCATCCCACTTGTCGACAATAGAAGAATTAAAAATTGCTGATCATCCGTTGCGAGTAGGTACAGTTTTGCCAAATTATGATGGAAAAATGTACTATTGATGCGTTTTTAGAAAAAAGAATGTTTAGAAATTTCTTAACTTTGAAGGCTATGGGTTTAGACCAAAAATTTTTACACGAATGCCATCATTTTTGCTCTAGTATTTGTGATTAAAATTATGCCACGACTTACAGAAACAACTTGTGGATACACTGAAATACATAAGAAAATCGCAGAAATCGCCGAAAAAACTTTGGCAAAACCTAACTTTCATAAACGACTTCAAATTTGTGCTAGTGAAAATAATCAACATTTATCAGATATGATTTATTCCATAATGGCCTGGTTTAGTGATTAGAGTTATTCTTTCTTGAAAAACATCCGTTTCCCGTAACTCACCCCTATCCTACTTGAAAATAGTAATTATTGGATTTTCATATACATATAACTTTGATAAATCCTAGAATATCGAAAACTAAAGTCAAAACATTCCATGAATGTTAGCGTAGATGTGCACGGAATTTGGGACCAACCTATGTCAAGATTCAACTTTCTTGATTGTCTAACGTTCAAGGAATGTCTAATTTATCCTTCATACCTAATGATTTGTCTAGTTAATACTTCAAAATCCTGCATCAGTGGACCAAATAGCCACATTAACCTGCCCCTCAGTTCGGACATAACCATTTTTCAAGCAGAAGTTCTTGCTATAAACTTCTGCGCCGCTTTGAACCTACAAAAGTGACAGAAAGGTGCATTCATAAACATTTTCACAGACAGTCGAGCCGCCTTAAAGGTAATTCAGGCCTACACGTGTGACTCTGCAGTGATCAGAGAGTGTACCAGCAACCTGAGAGAACTCGCTAGGGGCTGGGTTCCAGGTCACAGCAACATTGAGAGCAATGAGAAGGCGGACAGCCTAGCCAGAGAGGCAGCGAATACGCCCTTCGTTGGTCCCCAACCTGGTTGTGGACTACAAAAAAGCCACCTAGAAAGAACTTCTTCCAGGTCACAGACAAGCGAAGAGTATGATAACTCAGTCGCAAAACAAAACCAAAGAGGTTTTATGCCTCAGCAAAGGAGATCCAAGCACGTTCTGAGGTTACCTGACCGGCCATGCGCCCCTAAAATAGCACCTCTTCTACATCGGACAAGCTGAGGATCAAACTTCTAGACTTTGCAACGACGAGTCAGAAACAGCTGAACGTATACTATGTAATTGCGTCGCCAGAGGCCGTCTAAGACACAAAATTTTCGGTAAAACTCTCTTGACACCTACCGACATAAAGGTACAAGACCTTGGGACAAAACTAAGGTTCATCAAGGACCTACATTGCCCTAAACTTTTGGAGGGCTAAAGTTACAATAGATCTTATAGGTCGCGGTGACGAGAGGGAAGCAGCAATAATAATAATAATAATAATACTTCAAAATACGCAAAACATTAAATTAAAATTAAGTTGTTTCTTACCTATTACATCAAAACAAATTGCATCACTCAACGAGTTCGTCACATTAAATGAAATCATTCCAATTGCCATAAAGATCAAAAACATCCAAAACTCGGGCGTTGAATACAAACAATTACTGTGAATTTCAACGTCTTCGATACAATGTAAATTACAAGTTGCGTTACAAAAAATTGGATAAGTATCGTAACACACGTGAAGATCGTCATTACTGCCATTATTGTTTATTAATAATCCAGTAAATTTATAATCGGTATGTCCATAACAATAACACGTCACTCCTTTTGTGTTATTACAAGAATATTGAATCATCTACAATTAAAAAAAAAATTAATTAATTTTGATCGAATTTTCTTTTTTAATTTTGATACAAATTTGATAAAAAAAGTTAGTTTAAATAAATTTATAATGGTAACCAAAGTACCTATCTTTGTTAGAACTACTAACTGAAACATTGCATAAAGTTGCTTCTTCGCAATTCAATGTTTTCTCGAACGTATTTATCGATCTAGTCGGAATTATATAAAATAACCCAAACGAGATGCTCATCGTCAAAATTATTCCCATAAAAATTGCTTTTCTGTAATTTCTATAAACATCAACGACCATTCCAAAAATCGGTTTGGCCACTAAAAATATTAAAGGCAAAATTCCGGTTACAGTCCCCATAACAAGCGGGGAAATCCCCATTTCTCTTCCGAAAACGGTTAGTTGCGGCAAAATTGGTCCCATTGCTACAAAATGAATAAATTTTGTATTTATTATTACATCAAATTAATTTTATTTATACTTACACGCCATGAAGAAAAAATAATGGGCTTTAATAGGAAGTAATTTCTTGTTGATTTTCCACCGTGCCATTTTTATTATTTTGCCACTTATGAAATGTAGAAATGAAACATGTATTTCTGGAAACACAAAAGCAAATAATAAGTAAAAAATATGTGTGTGGCCAGACACAATAGAATCCGTTTATCTTTTCTGATAATACACACTGGTTATTAAACAAATAAGGAGGCTAGAGATAAATTCTATAATTGTATTGATTTTAATTTATGTTTAAATACGTTTAGAAACGATTACTTTAAGATTATAATAAATTAATTTACTTATTTAAAGGAAATAGATTAAAATCAATTTAAAAATAAATCTAATTTCATCGAATAATTTTACAAGATTATGCAACTAAACAAACAGATGTTCGTATAAAAAGCTATCTAGCTTTAATTGTTTACAATAATCACATTTCAAGGTAATAAATTATGAATTTAATCCTATGACACACAGCGAAATATCCGAGTTACATAAATGTGTAAATTTTTTAATTATTAACGCTCGGCTAGATGAAAATTATTAATTAAATACGTTTCGCAAAACTTGTTTTTCCTCGATTTGAATAACCATACAAACAAACTCTGAAATACTTTCAATCTCTTTACAGTCTAAATTTAGCGTTAATAAACAACAAAGTAGAACACTTACATTAAACTAATAAAAACTCGACTTTGAACTTGATATTGTGGACGCCCACTAAAGATAAATCACTATCGTATTAGTTAATGGAGGTCATTTAGGATTTAATTACTCTCGCTACTGTTTGACATATTATTTAAAAATGGTTTAGATAACTATTTTTCTTTGGGTTGAACGCGTACGATGCTTTAAGCACGTTTTTTTCGAATGAAGTAATAAAGTAAATATCGTCGTAAATTTGTTCCTAAGAAAAATTGTTAAATCAAATTGAATTTATTTGTAAAAAATCTTTCTTAGAAATATTGTACTATTTTAAATAATTGAAAGGTGTTATTTTTATGACTTAAAATATATTGAAGAAATACAGGAGTCCATAAATTCCGTGAGCAACGATTATGTAATAATTTTTGCGGGTTGTAATGACATACTAAAGAGTAGTATTGTCTAAAGTCCAAAATACGCAAAGTATGTCAAAAGTCTGTCTAAAGTCCAAAGTAATCAAAGTCTGTCTAAAGTCCAAAGTAGTCAAGTAAAGTTGTCCAAAGTCTGTCAAAGATTACAAATGTTATTTGCGAGTCGATTCCCTATTGGCAGGGGAAGGATAATATAAATAATCAAATTTACCATTTTAATATGCAAATGTATAATTATCTACGAAAAATAGATCCTACGGGAAACAGTTATGTAGAAACAAATTCTTTAATTCTTTAATTGGTCTGGTAAACGTAAATTATTATCTTATATTGCTAAATTAGTTATTAATATCAGCAAGAAACTTGGCTGTTCCAATGATCAGAACTTAATTAGGGTAAATGTGGTCGAACTTGATCGCGCACCAAACAAACCTTTGCTAAGTGCCCCCGATTTCAAGCCCCTAAAATCGCCTGGAGGAGATGGAACTCTGCCTATCTTTCTGCAAAAAGGCTTAGAAGACCTTCTCCCAATAATAATATCCCTATATGTAGCTAGCTACAGCTTTAGCTATATACCCACTCTATGGAGGAAAGTAAAGGTGGTCTTCATACCTAAAGGTGGTAGACGTTCAAACGCGGACCCCAAGGCATACAGACCAATTAGCCTAACTTCATTTCTCCTCAAAGGGATGGAAAAGGTAATCGATCAATACCTAAGGAATGAAGTGCTTGTCACAAATCCACTCCACCCTAGCCAACATGCTGACCAGAAAGCAAAATCAACAATTACCGCTCTCCATCCTTTGACTAGCATTTTAGAGGAGGCAATTGCAACCAAAGAGACAACCCTATGTGCTTTCATAGACATAGAGGGTGCGTTTGATAACACCTCATATGAATCCCTAGAGAAGGCTCTAAACGTAAAAGACATACATCCGTCGACAATCATGTGGTGTATAGCCATGTTGAAAAGTCGACAGATCACAGCCAGTCTGGGAGGCGAGTCGCTGACTATACAGGCGTTAAGAGGATGTCCCCAAGGGGGAGTGCTATCACCTCTATTATGGTGCCTGGTAGTTGATGACTTGATGAACACCCTAACTAAAAACGGATTTAAGATACAAGGGTATGCTGATGACCTGGTAATCACAATCCGAGGTAAATATGATTCAATCATAACTCAGCTGATGCAGAAAACCCTACTACTCACCAGTACTTGGTGTAGAAGCAATGGGCTCAGCATCAATCCCAATAAAATCGAGATAGTCCCTTTCACTCGGAGAAGGAAGCTACAAATAAAAGCACCCTCCATTGAAAGCAGAACTATTAACCTCAAAACAGAAACTAAATACCTAGGGGTAATACTTGACAGTAAACTAAACTGGAAGTCACACTTAGATAAGGTGAGGAAAAAGGCCATCACGGCAAACCAGATCTGCCGCAGGTTCCTAGGAAGGAACTGGGGTCTCAAACCACGAATGGCTCATTGGGCCTACGTAGCAATAATCAGACCCATGGTCGCCTACGCCTCATTGGTTTGGTGGCCAAAAACAAAACATAAGACAGCTCAACAACAGCTGGCACAAATCCAGCGGTTAGCATGTCTTAACATAACGGGTGCAATGAGATCCTGTCCAACGGCTGCTTTAGAAACCCTACTCGGTCTCACACCGCTCCATTTATATATACAAAAGGAGGCAGCCTTAAGTGTCTTATCACTGAAAACAGTTTCTTCACTCAAGTTGATGCAGGGTAACCTCAGAGGACACCTCGAGATCCTCAAGGACCCATGTCTAAATCACCTGATTGAAATTAAAACGGACCTCATACCGACGGAATACAATTTCAACCAACCGTATAAGGTCATATTTAGAAGCAGGGATGATTGGGCGAAGGGAGGGTCTCAACAAAAAAGAGGAGCCCTAGCCTGGTACACCGTTGCTTCAAAGACAGTAAGATCTGGAGTAGGCATGGGCATCAGTGGACCAAATAGCCACATCAAATTGCCCCTCAGCTCGGACTTAACAATTTTCCAAGCAGAAGTTCTTGCTATAAACTTCTGCACCGCTTTGAACCTACAGAAGGGACAAAAAGGTGCATCCATAAACATTTTCACAGACAGTCGGGCGGCCTTGAAGGCAATTCAGGCCTATAGAGTCCGCACTGATCACAAAATGTACCAACAACCTGAGAGAACTCGCTAAGGGCAATGATGTTACCCTATGGTGGGTTCCAGGTCACAGCAACATTGAGGGCAATGAGAAGGCCGACAAGCTGGCCAAAGAGGCAGCAAACACGCCCTTCATTGGACCCCAACCTGGTTGTGGACTACAAACAAGCCACCTAAAACATATAATCAACAACTGGGAGGTTTCAAAGATAGCCTTACGCTGGAAAGAACTTCCAGGTCACAGACAAGCGAAGAGTATGATAACTCCGTCGCAAAACAAAACCAAAGAGGTTTTATGCCTCAGCAAAGGGGAACGCTCTCAGGCTACCTTACCGGCCATGCGCCCCTCAAATACCACCTCTTCTACATTGGACAAGCTGAGGATCAAACTTGTCGACTATGTAACGACGAGTCAGAAACTGCTGAACATATACTGTGCAATTACGTCGCCAGAGGCCGTCTAAGACACAACATCTTCGGTAAAACTCCCCTGTTACCTACCGACATAAAGGTTCAAGACCTCAGGACAATACTAAGGTTCATTAAGGACCTACATTTGCCCTAAACCTTTGGAGGGCTAAAGTTACAATAGATCTTATAGGTCGCGGTAACGAGAGGGGCCGCTCTCCTCAGCCCGGCAGCAATAATAATAATAAGTGCCTCCGAAAATTGTACTCAAAATTTTCCAAATTTGCGTATACACGAGGAAATGTCTTAGCTATAAGTGATCCGATTGTAAATGACTTATGTAATGGCGATGTTGATATGTCAGGGATGGTTACATCTATACTACACTATAATGTGCGAAGTTTGCGTAGTCAGAATTTTAAGTTCGAGGCTTTTCTTATAGATAAAAAATATAGTATTTTATGCCTAAACGAGCATTGGTTAAATGAAAATGAATCTAACATTGTAAAGATAACTGATTTTAAAATAGTTTCCGGTTTTTGCAGATCGCTGCACTCACATGGTGGAGTCGCTATTTATGCTAGAGAAACAGTATCCCTCAGGCCCTTGTCGTTTGATATTGTGAGTTACTCAAATGAGGTGGACTTTGAGGTTGCAGGGATTAATTATAATGACATACACATTTTTGACTCTTTTATGACGAGATTGGACATGGTATTGAGCAAACTAATGTTGAATAGGAATATTGTCCCGACCGGCGATTTTAATGTACATTTTCATAAAGTATGTAGAGAGGTGGAGATGCTCTGTTCCTTATGCAGATCTTATAGCTTGGTCAGGACAAATTATGAGAATACCAGAAACGCTGCATGTTTGGACAACGTTTTCACAAATATTCGCAAGTGTTTTTATGTGGCCAGTGTTGTTGGCTCATGCTTGTCCGACCACTTGGCTATTTGTTTTAAATCTATAGATCCGATAAAGCCCGCAGTTGCAAAAAAATAACAACCTATAGACCTGTTACAAAGCTTGGTCTATTTACTTTCTATAATAATGTTGCAAAGATAAACTTTGAATTTGTAGATTGCGTTGCAATGGAAATTAGTGACAAGTTTTCCATGTTTATACAAGAAATCACAGCTGCTTTAAATGCTAGTTTTCCAGTTAAAACAAAAATGTCTAATACTCATTCTGAACTAAATTTGCATAATTGCACAATAATTTGCAAAATTTTTGTCGTTGCAACAGTAACATATACACCTATAATGAAGGACTTCCCATGGGATCACCACTAAGTGGCCTGATAGCGGACATATTATTGGATAAAATAGAGAGAAACAAAATAATTAATTCCGAGAACTCATATAATAAATACATCACACTCTGGAAAAGATATGTAGATGACATATTCATTATTATAAACACCAAAGATAAAACCATCATAGACAATATTCATAAATACATTAATTCACTACATGAAAACATCAAATTTACCATAGAAGAAGAAAAGGACAACAAAATAAACTTCCTGGATTGGACAATTGACAGAACCGACAATACATTCAAATTTGACATATATAGAAAGATTACATAAACAGATACAATAATACCCTATAATTCTTTTCATGAACATTCACAGAAGACAGCCTCATTGAGATCATACATAGAACGTGCACATACAACAACACTGACAACCTGAAGAATGAAATTAAAATCATAAAACAAATAAGCACCAATAATGGTTTTCCAACATTGATAATTGACAAAATCATTTAAAACAACAAAATAACAATAACCTTAGAAATCATACCTCACTTAACATAATACAAGAAGAAAACCCTAAAATATACAGAAGCATAACATATCAAGGACACTGTTTTGAAAAACTAAGGAAACCTTTAGAAAATATAACATACAACTGACAGCAAGATGCAACAATACAATAGGACAAACACTGATTAATAACAAGGACAAGACAAATAAATTAGAAAACAACGGAGTATATAAGCTAGAATATGGCACATGTAAAGCCACATACATAGGAGAGACAGGTAGAGCACTAGGAATTAGAATAAAGGAACACAAAATACGACCTCAATCTAACTTTGGAAAACATCTGAGAGAAAACACAACACATGAATTCGACGGAAACAAAGACGCTACAATAATACACCAAAAAAACAAAGGAAACAATCTCGGAATATTAGAAAACTACGAAATTAATAAATTCAAACACAACAAGAATCACTAAACGAACAGATACAGGCTACAACAAGACACCCCCATACATGAGCCTACAAATCCCATTTACCTCACCAAAAAAACCTCCAGACGAACGAGAAGCTCGGAACACGGTAATATTCTGAGTGTTGGAACGTCCTGGATCCCTTGATTACCACTCCTATCTTTCCTATCTTCCTACCGACACCCCCTTTTCCCACCTTTTTCCTTGTATAAGATATTGTCACAACATTTTCATTAAAAATGTTACTTAGCATTTTTAGTTTCTGAACACCTGAGGACAGTTTGTGAATTTGTTGCTATTTTCTGTTTTGCCTTGCTTGTGGGATCTTTTATTGTTTGTAATGGTTTAAATGACATTGACACGTGTTCAGAAGTGGATACTTTAAAGTTTTTGAGTTTTTTGAGTTTTCGATAACCCCCTAGACGAACGAGAACCTCAGAACAAAGCAATATTCTGAGTGTTACAACGTTCTGGATCCCTTGATTATCATTCCTTATTTCCTAATTTCCTATTAACACACCCCCTTTACCTTTCTTTATAAATTCTTTTTATTTCAAAAGATTTTTATATTTTTATAATTCATTTTTAAGAAAAGGTTTTTCCAGTTTGCTCTGAACATGTGTATGTTTTCATATTTTAATTGATTCTTGGCCTATGTCTGATAATTTTTATTAACATTAACAAATATTAATATTATTTTAAAAATATGTTGATTTTAATTTTTAAGAATATTAGTCCATAGATTATAATTTTTTTAAAAAAATTTAGGTTTCAAAAATTTTTTTAAAAAACCGCTATCACAACTTAATGTAATACCAACCGAATAATGATACAACATAACCTGAAAATTACAGACTTTCGCGCCTAAAATTGCCCACAAACACTAAAAACAGCGTGGGTTTATATAAAAGATTAATTTTAGTGATTTGAACGTTAAACAATTACATCTAACTTAAAAAGAAGCGAGAAACCGAATGTTATGTTTAGTAATAGAAAAGAAATCATATAATGTAAGTTTATTTTATGAGTTAATTTTATTTTTATGAAGCTTTAAATAAGAATAATGATATAATCTTAAATTTTCCTTATCTGTAATTAAATAGGTGGTTTCCTGAGGATGGTGTCAAGCCGAAACCGGTAGAAACCAAAAAATAACAATAAATACTATCGTTAAAGTACAACATTTATTTCTCTCCACTTTTATTAAACATACGGTGATAAAAGGAATCAAACAAATATAAAAAAAAATTTGCACACTAAATGGTTTTTATAAGCGTTACCCTGAACTTGTTAGGCGGCACGATATACAAAGGCATAGGAGACTGTATAATAAAAACTGCAATAAAAATAAATAAAAAGTATGCTAATATCGACTATATAAAAAATGCTAAAAATACTTAAGTTGTCATGTAGAAAGTAATTAATAGCAACAAATTATCAAATAAATCTCCCATCGATGAAAATGTTAATGCAGATGATTTCAACAGATTTTTTTTAGCAACGTTGCTGAGAGTATTATTTCACCCATCTCGATTAATGTGAGAGATGCTAAAACACGCAGCTATGACAATCAACCTGAGGATGCCGCCAGGATTAAATTTACGTTTGCGGAAGTGAGTTTTATTCAGCGTGATGTTCTGTGTTTTTAAAAAATTCATCGAGTAAAAAACGCTGCATTGATGAGGACTGTTGTTGATCTTATAAATGTTCCTCTATGTAACTTGATTAATCAGTGCATCGTTTCCGAAACTTTTCCTTCCTGTCTCAAGGTCGCGAGAATTGTGCCTGTGTACAAAAAAGGGTCTACTGAAGATGTTGTGAACTATACGACCATTTCTATTATACCCATTTTCGGTAAAATTTTTAAGACTGTGCTGAAAAATCAAATTTTGTGTTTCCTAGAAGAAAACAGTTTATTGCACTGCGCCCAATTTGGATTTAGGAGAGGTAAATCGACGTCTGTTGCTGTCAGTAAACTTATGGAATTTGTGTTGCGTTGCTTTGATGATAGGTTATATGCCCAGGTATTCTTTTACGACCTGACAAAGGCAGCTGTTCGCTGTTTAGCTAGTGCATATATTTGTTATATACTGTTTTTTCGTCATAACAAGAAACTATTGTGTTTGTCTAAATAATGTACATAATAAAAAGTCTAAATATTCTGTATTTTCTGCTGATGTATGACTTGTGAAATAGCTTCGGCTGACATATCATCAATAAAGAATTATTATTATTATTATCAATACACAATACAATTAAAAATTTAAATAATGTTATCATACAATGTGAACTTAAAGTTAAACTTTGAAGCTGGAACGGGCTACCGACCGTGGCCCTTCTGCCCATGTTACACTGATTAGTCATCTTTTAGGAATCCACGATTTTTTTGTAAATAGTGTCAAAATTTGAGGATTGGAAAAGAGGAGAAGGGTTTGAGGACATATTTTTGTAAACTTTTGCTTGCGAGGTGTGAGGAGCGATATTCGTTGAGTAATGGGAATAATTTTGAATTTTTCATAAAGGAGATTGCTAGAGGGGTTCAATAGGGGATTTCTGGGGTTTCGAAGTTTGGATATTATTCTAATTGCTGATCTTTCTGCTACTTCTAGATGCGATCTCGCCTTTTTGCTGATATTAAGGAAGATGGGAGCTCCATAATCAAGAATGGGTCTGCAAATTATTTTATAAATATGCATCGCATATTTAAAATTTATCCCATTGTTCTTGTAGGTGAGACATCTAAATTGCATTGTACGTGCTTTGACTTTCATTTGAACCTTTTTCGTGTGGATGTCAAATTTTAGTTTGCTATCAAAGTTTATCCCAAGATAGTTACAGTTTGGATGTATTAGCTATCCTGATATTCGGAGAATTTTCAGGTAATCTATGGAATAGTAGAAGTAATGGCGATTTTCGAGGGTTTATGTGAATTCTCCAGATTTTGAACGAGCTTTCTCCGTCAATATTTGAAGGCCACCCACTGCTCTTTTCAAGATTGTATCGTGCGTCACTAGAGCTGTATCGTGCGCATATTGTAGCATATAAGCTGAATTGGTGGATGTAACAGACATCATATCATACACAAAAACATTGAATAGCGTAGGTGAAAGAGGAGAACCTTGTGGAACCCCCTGTTTTGGGTAGAATACGTTGGAGGTTGTACCATTTACTCTTACACATAAAGAGCGATTGAGTAAGATTTTTTGCAAACAATTTCTATTTTCGTTTTTCCAGGAAAAGCACCTTCCCTGTTCCTTCCAAGATAAAATTTTAATGGTTGCTGTAATCTTGTAGATGTAATCCGTCTCTATGATCTTAACTTCACAAGATGTAAATATACAGGGTGTTTCATAATATATACGCAGGACTTCAGGATGTGATAGCTTGTCCAGAAATTTGAAAAAAAGTTTTTATCAACTTACCCTCTAAAATGTACCATTTTCGAGATACAAGGTGTTGAAATTTAATAAAAAAATCGTTTTTTGCGAATATCTCCAGAACCATTTATCGTACAGAAAACAGCGTTTGCAAGCATTTTCTAGTCATAATAAGCTAAGCTTTATACAAAAAAAAAATTTTTTAAAGTCATAATTGAGAAAAGTGACCTTCAGTACGGTCATGAGCTCTAAAGTTGACCGTTTTCGAGAAAAATCAATTTTTATGTTGAATAACATGGTCAATTTTTTTAAATAAAAATTTTATTTTACTAAAACGTTAGAACAAGTAACAAAAGCAAACGTTAACTTCATAATTGCATAATTAAAAAAAAAAAACAATTACAAATCATACAAAGTTAAATTAAATGTTGGAAGTGTCCGCCGTTAGCTTCATTGCACGCAGCAATTCTTCGACGCATTGACTGTCTAACACGCAGGAAAATTCCCGGAGTGTTCCGAATTATGTCGCAAGATACAACAATGCGCTCTCTTAATTGGTCAAATTTTCAACTGGAGTAGCGTAGACTAGGGTTTTCAGATGGCCCCAAAAGAAAAATCTAAACAATTAAGTTCGGGAGATCGCGGTGGCCAAGGGTGCGGACCTCCTCGACCGATCCAACGGTCTTGGGTATTCGTGGTCCAAGTATTGGCGAGCAACCAAACTAAAGTGGGCCGGAGCTACATCATGTATAAAGTACATGTTTTGTCTTACTTGAAGAGGTACATCTTCCAGCAGTTTCGGCAGTACTTCTTCTGGAAATTGTCGATAATCTGCACCGGTTAATCTATTCGGTAAAAAATGTGTGCCTATTAAATGATCACCGATGATGGCAGCCCAAACATTTACGGAAAATTTTTGTTGGTGATAGCCTTCTGCAATTTCATGTGGATTTTCTTTTGCCCATATGTGGTTATTGTGAAAATTGAAAATACCATCCTTCGAGAAAGATGCTTCATCGGTAAGCAAAACTTCGGGTCCAAACTCAGGATTTTGAGGTATTTTGTCTTGCATCCATGTACAAAAAGCCAGTCTTAGCGGAAAATCTCTTGGCAATAAGGCTTGTACTCTTTTGATATGGTAGGGATACAAAAGTTGCCTTTTCAAAATTCTCCAAACCAGGGATAGGTTTAAGTTGTGAGCAATTTTTCTGAAACTTGTGGTCGGATTTTCATCAATTTCGTTGAGGACAACCTCTTCTACTTAGGGAATTGCAACTTCCATAGGCTGCCCATTATCAGCAGCATTCCTTTTAAAACTTCCATTTTCCCATAGTCGTTGGTGAATGCGTAGAAACAAGTTATGGTGTGGTACTGGGCGATCAGGGTGTCTTTCCTGATACAACCGCTTTGCTTCTGCCGCATTACCGCACGCCATTCCGTAAGGGTAATGCATTTCGCACATTTCAGCGTTTGTGTAATTCATTTTTAATTTTGTAATACAAGTTTACTTTTTGCGGGTACAAACTAATTGTTATTTTGACAGGAGGTAGCTTTTCTTATAAAATTTAAAGCCTACTTGTTAAAAATAAATTATACAATTTTTTACACAAACGCTGAAATGTGCGAAATGCGTTACCGTATCATTTTTATATTTTGCAATTATGAAGTTAACGCTTGCTTTTGTTACTTGTTCTAACGTTTACATAAATTTTGTTTAATTGTAAAATAAAATTTTTGGCAAAAAATTGACCATGTTTTTCAACATATAAGTTGATTTTTCTAGAAAACGGTCAACTTTAGAGCTCATGACCTACAGTACCTTTTTTGTGTAGAAAATATTGACGGTTCAAATCGGTGTCTCAAACCCGTACTTTTTTCCAGTGGCGTAGAAGTTGGGGAAAAAAACAACCACTACCCCTTCAAAATCTTCACCAATTATGACTTTAAAAAAAATTTTCTCGTACAAAACTTAATTTATTATCAGTAGAAAATTTAACTTACAAATGCTGTTTTCTGTACGATAAATGGTACCGGAGATATTCGCAACAAACGATTTTTTTTAATAAATTTCAACACCCTGTATCTCAAAAATGGTGCATTTTAGAGGGTAAGTTGATAGACATTTTTTTCAAATTTTTGGACAAGCTATCACATCCTGAAGTTCTGCGCACTGTGTTATTTACGAAAAGTACTTTACTAATGAAATGGGCTACAAAAAATTACAACTGCCACACTTAGTTGTTCCAATCTTTTAGATCCAACTTAAACTATATAGTTTCGTAATAAGTTTAGTTCATCATATGGTGAAGGTTGATTCAGATTTTTGAATTCAAACAATCGTATCTCAAGAGCGAATGAAAATTTAAGGAAGAAACAAAAAACGTTTTAAAGCAAATGAAATAAAAATTTAATGTGGAATAAATAATTTTTTAATGTCAATATACATCGCTGCTATGATTTTTTAAACCCAACTTGGCATGTTTGGATATTCTAAACTTTAAGAACAGATATTTAAAAAAAATTATCTCAAAAACGAATGTACTAAAATCCATAGATACAATGATTTCCAAACAATTGTATAAAGTTGTAAACACATGTATAGAGGATGAAGTTTTTGAAATTGTAATTCTAACTTTGTACAAGAAAATATACAAGGTTTTGATCTTCAACAATTTACTCAGATAGCTTTCTGTGATCTCAGTAAGGCTTTTGATAGCGTTGATCATGAGATACTTTTGTGTAAGTTGGGGAAATATGGATTTCACTATAGAGAATTGAAACTAATCAGATCTTATCTGTTTGGAAGAAAACACTGCGTGTATTGGAAAGATCGTCAATCTAAACTAAAAGATATGACGCCAGGCGTTCTGCAGAGTTCGATATTGAGACCCCTTCTTTTTCTTTTATATATAAATGATTTACCAGAAAATATTCCAACAAGCTCTATGTGCTTATATGATGACGATACTTCACTTATAAATAGAGATACAAATATTGACATTTTGATGCAGAAAACAAAGCGTACAATACGGCGGACTAAAGACTGGTTTAACACCAATAAATTAAATCTGAATACAGAAAAAACAAGATGACCTTATACAGTAAACAAGGAGGTGAGCTAACAAATCAAACCATAAAATTTCTAGGTGTTACACTGAATGAAACTCTCATTTGCTCGGATCATGTAACAAAACTAAAACAACGATTGGCTGGTTCTTTGTACTGTTTGAAAGTTATAGTTAAAAGTTTACCTTTGAAAGAAGCAAGAAATGTTTACTTTGCGTATTTCCACAGCATTGCGACATACGGTATAATGGTATGGGTTTCAACTGAATCAGAGAAAATTTTCAAACTACAAAAGAACGAATACTATTGAAAATGGCCCAACGAGACAGTTGCAGAACGCGATTCAAGGAATTAAAGATCAACGCGTCAAAGGGGAGATTTGGCGATTCCGTACCTTCGGACAACTAGAACATAAAAATCTTTCAATTTTACAGCGGTGAAATTATATAATGCATTACCATTGGAGATAAGGGAAATGAATTCCAAAATGTTCAGAGCCACGGTTAAAGACATTTTACGGGAAGGAGAATTTTATTCTATTAATGATTTTTTTTAAAAAATTTGTTAAATTACAATTTTAAAATTGTAATTGAAATTTATATAGTATTTAACATTTTGAAGATCATTTCTTGGAATTTTCAAATTTTGGAGTTAAGATTTTTTGAAAGCAACCTTGCATAATCCTATCCATCAATGTCAGGATAATTAATCTTTGCGTATCTCAAAAACGAATTGAGATATAATTATGAAACAAAAAGCAATTTAAATGAAATTTATTTAGTATTTAATATTTTAAAGATCCTCTCTTGGAATCTTCAAATCTCGGAGTTATGATTTTTGGAACGCAACTTTGAATAATATTAAAGGTAAATGTTAGAATAATTAATCTTTACGTATCTCAAAAACTAACAGAGATATCATTATGAAATAAAAAGCAATTTATAGCTAATTTAGTGAAGACTCAATGCATTATAAATAATTTCTTATTTTTTATAACTGTCGTTGTTATGATTGTTTAAAACTAACTCTGCACGTTTGATTGTTATAGATATGACATATAAAAGTTAAAAAATCGCATCTCAAGAACTAATGGAGATATTATCATTTAATGCAACCTAAATAATTTCTTATTTTCCATAAACTGATTTACTACATCTATTCTTGTTTGATACATTTATGATTTCAAAACACCACAAATGAAATTAACTGTAATATGATAAACACAATATTCTCGCGCTTTTATTTTTATTTTATTTTATTTTTTATTCATTCAGTCATATTTAATAACTTTAAAATTATATTGCACGTTTAAGGAACTACACTTTTGTATGTAAATTTTCAACGAAATGGTATTGTTGTAGCATTTGGTTTTGCAAGAAAGATGCTATAAATAAAAAAGAGTATAGAAAATCTGACCAACAAACCTTGGATTTAGTTTAACGTTGTAAATAACGTCGGACTTATTTGGTTACGATACTTGGATATGTGTAAACTGGCCTTAAATAAGATGGCTTGAGTTGGGTTTATTTTCTGTGTATATAGATGATTATCTCGATAAAAAAGTGGGGTTTGCCCCATTCTAGCTGTAGCACCCCATCAAAAACTCCTACCTGGTACACAAGTCAAGATGCAGGTGGACCGTGATGTTTCCTTAATTTATTTTTCTAACTTGCTATCGGAAAGTAAGCGAGCTGATATGAGATTACTTTTCCAAAGGAAAATCACATGTATGTAACAGACCGGCCCAGCAATCGGCAAGAAGTTTGATGTAAAAAGACAAGGCTATCACGAAGAGTAGCGAAGTTACTCTAAACAATTGTCAAAATGTTAAAAGAAAGTTGTGTGATACATCAATAGAAGTTACAGAGGTAAAAAATCCCTATAATAAGACATCGGAAGTTTACGTCATAAAGAAAGCCTTTACTGCAATCACTAGGCTGCAAAAAGAATCAAAGAGATAAATCGAACAAAACATAAACCTGTCCAAAGAGCATTCAACAATAACACATTGGAACGAAATTGAAGTAGATATCATAGTGGATAATATTAAAAAAACAAAAAAAGGTAAATAATAAAACCAATAGTAACGTATGCAGCTGAAACCAGCGCCGATACAAGCGAGTACTGTAAGAACAATAGTGGGAAAGACAAGACGAGATAAAGTTAGGAACAAAATTGTAAGAGAATTTTGTGGATTTGGAGATGTCATGAGATTTGCTAGGGAAAAAATAAAAAAAATGTAATGAATACTTCCAAAGAGTGGAAGAGACCTAGCTGATCAAGACAGCAAGAGAGATTAGCTGGAAAGAGATCCCGGAAGATCAAAAAAGTTACATTTCTACCTCTAATGAAACACCATGAATGATACGTAAAAAGCAGGTACAACCTGAATATAAAGGTGGGTTCATGCAAAGTGTTTTAGTTTTAGTCATAGTCATAAGCGTTTGCTTTAGCTGTAGTTATAAGGAAAGGGAAGAAGTCATTATGCAATAATGACTGGAAAAGAATCAGATGTGCAACAAAGAATTAATAAAGCACAAAAACTGAATTTAGTGATTAATACTAATAAGACTTATACTCAATTTAAGAGTAAGTAAATCGTTAAATAGTTTCGAAGAGTGTTACGTAAACAGTTAGTAGCAAATTTACCTATGTTATGCGAAACGGGATGGCGGGCCGGTAGTGAAATTATTAATTAATTAATAAATTTGTTAGACAGTTTAATGCTTAATTTATGCTAAGATGTAACAGGAAAAATAATAGGTGATAGTAGTGAAATAAATGACATTTGGATTAAACATAGAGACTGCTTTAGAAATAGGCAACAGTCCACCACACCAAAGAGAACATGGTGCCATGGAACCTATATCAATCAGTATGATTCAAAACGCAATTACTGCGCCAAAACATGGAAAGGCACCAGGGATTGATGGCATACCATCAGAAGTAAGATCTGGCAAGAAGAAAACTTGCCTGACGAATGGCAAAATGCAAAAAATGAACAAACTTTCATGTCGAATTTTCCGCGGCATCGGCATTTCGCCCCTGTGCATGAGGTATAAAGTGCTTTCGACCAAATGTATTAATAAATAAATAATAAATATATTAAATAATGCCTGGGCATAAGACGTTGACATAATATATTTGTAGATTTCAGACAGGCGTATAATTCTATCAAAATGCTTTGATATACCAGCAAACCTGATATGGTTTATACAGAGCACCTCGGCATGCACTGAAACATGCGTACACATAGAAGGCCAACTAACAGATCTCGTTCATATCTCACACGACCTAAAACAGTGGTGGACGGGCACCCACCCAGCTTAATCTGGCTCTGGAATATGTGATAAGGAAAATGGAGGTAGAGAGATCAGGTGTATTAATCAACAAGTCTATGAGGTCTATTTGTTGTAACTTATGCCCTTCGAAGGTTTAGAGAAAATTTAGGTCCTTGATAAACCTTAGTATTGCTCCAAGGTCTTGTTCCTTTATGTTACTAGGTGTCAGGCTAACCTTTCCGAAAATGTGTGCCTTAGTCCGCCTCTGGTGATGCAATCACACAGAATATGTTCAGCAGTCTCTGACTTGTCGTTGCATAAAACCTCTTTAGTTTTCTTTTTCGACGGAGTTATCATCATCTCTCCGCTCAGCTGTATCCTGGATGTTCTTGCCAGCTCAAGGCTACATTTGAGTCCACCCATGTGCTAATTACCTATTTTGAGTGGCTTTTTTGTAGTTCACAGCCAGCTTGTCCGCCTTTTCATTGCCCTCAATATCTTTGCGACCCGAAACCTACCATAGGGTAACTTAACTATCCCTGGCGAGTTTTCTTAGGTTACACGTGTAGGCCAGAATTACCTTCAGGGCAGCTCGACTTTCCGCAAAAATGTTTATCGATGCCCCTTTCTATCCCTTTTCTAGGTTCAAAACGGTGAGAAGTTTAAGGCAAGAACTTCCTGAACCTGAAAAATGGTTGTATCCGAGCTTAGGGATAACTTAATGCGGCTATTTGGTCCACTGATGCGCATACCTACTCAGGAACCAACTGTCTTTAAAGCACTGGCTCCTCTTTTGAGTTGAAACTCACCCTTCGTCCAATCTTCCTTGCTTCTAAACATGACTTTATATGGCTGGTAGAAATTATAGGCTATTGGTATATTATCTGTTTTAATTTCAATCAAGCGCCTTAGACATGGGTCCTTGAGGATTTCGAGATGACTCCTGAGGTTATTGTGCATTAGCTTGAGTGAAAAGCATGTCTTCAGTGAAAAAGCACATAAAGCTGCCTCTTTTTGTACCTATATACAAATGAGTCAGAAATCAGGAGATCCATTCTGGCCAATACAGCATATTTCATCAGACTCCAGCATTTAAGATGGGCCGATTATGTGATTAGAATGGGAAAAAAGAAAATGCCTAGGCGAGTAATCTGTAGAATGATGCAAGGATGCATGTAAATGTCTTTTAAACGGTTTTCAATCAATTTGTACAATTTTAATTGTTATTAATTATAATTATCTTACATACATTAAAAGTTATTACTTATTTTTTTTTTGATTCATGCACATTTTGTATTAAGCAGTTTTCATTGAACTTTGTTAAATTTTTTCTAAATATTAATTGATTTTTCAGATGCTGAAACTATATTCCCGATTTCAGTTTAATAGCAATAGATTGTTACAATGTTCTGATAAACATCAATTATCTGTAAGAATTATTAAGGCTTTCAATCTTTGAATTATCTTAATGCATATCGGCTCATTGATCTCAACTTCATTTAAATAAATGGATCCAAAAAATCCCCGGTTAATGTATAGCTCTATATTCTTGAGCAAACACGTTTTATACCGTCCAGATTATCAAAAAAGAACGCCGAAGGAAATAGTGGGAAATCCGTTGGCCTTCAAATTGTCCAAGATATGCTCGACTTCACACGACGAACAAGATACAGTCATAGGTTGGACACAGAACCGAACACCACTTCAAATATATACTTCCATGTTCACGCGCGATTTTGTGACCAGTTCTGTGGTAACTTTAAGTGAAGCAAAAACGAAACGGACAACGAAAAAGAACTTGAGTAACCAAGTCAGTAAAAAGGATTAAAGAAATTTAAATAAGACATGGAAATGGATAAATTTAAATTTACGCTAATTTATTTGGCATTTCTCTCAACAACCTGCACATTAGTAAGCGCTAAATGTAAGTTAATTTGTTATTTTAAACCACAAAGGTGCATCAGTTGATTATGATAATTCGAAAATTTTTTAAAGTATAATTATTAAAAAGAACGTGTTAACCTTGGTGGGTCAACTTAAATTTCTTTTTTTTTTTCGCGTCTTTAATGATCTTCAACGATCCACTAAAGACTTGGTAACCTTCGGGGCTGTTTTCTAAAGGAGTTTTAAAGTTGTCGTTAAGGTTAAACAAATTAATGCATAAATAGAGTCGTTTATATAAAAAGTGAAAACAAACGTAATTGGTTTTAAGAGGTTTCGGATAATGGAACGAACCTCAACCTAGATTTTGTAATTTTCGGTTTCGATCGGAAGTAGTAACCTTTCAAATTTTGAAACCTTTTGTATCTTGTTTTTTTCAATTAAAACTTTGAAAGTTCTTTTTAATAATTAATCTCGCTTTATATGGAAAAAATCAAGGTAAATCACTCTGTCAATCATTAATCACACACTTATTGATGATTGTTCTAGGAATAAATTGTAATATTTAGAAAAACATCTTTCAAATCCAAAAGAATCTCCTTACCACAAATTTAAAACATTTTAAAATGGCTTGGAATATTATTTTTTATTTATATCATTAAACTAGATAATATGACGGAGTTCCAATGAGTCAGATTTTAATTAGTGATGGATTTACCACAACATATTCTATATAATTACATGTAAACAAGTAATTCCCACTATTCTCAACGAGTTTACTACCGTAACGAATTATGAATGTAGTTACACAGTAATTATAGAAAAATTTATTATAAATTTGGTATAAATTATTTTAATTTTGCATGAAGTAATATGTTTATTTAAATCATTACTTAACATTTGAGTATTTACTTCGATGTTTGCAGATTTAAATTTGTCACCGATGATATTTTATTCGAAAAAATATTGAATTGGCGATTTTTTAATTTTGCTTGTACAAACTTCATTTTGCAATTGTCGAATTCATATTTAAACACTTATTTTTAATTAAACTACTTAGTTTAAATGGAAATAATTGTTGGCAATTAATTTCCAATTTCAGAAAGAGTTTGTAAATTACACAAAGTTATAAAGAAAAATAAGATTTCTTATCGCATCATTTCATTATTTTTTGAGACATAGTGTAAACACGCCAGTGGTCGACCACTTAAGACATAATGCAAATTCAAAACCCAATAAAAAATAGACCTAAAGGCACATGTTTGTTCATGTTTTAATTTTTTATTTGGTCTTGACAAGAACATATGCTCATTTATTAAATCAAAAATTATAAACATAACAATCAACATAAAAACATTTACAGGGTCAGCCAAACTCGACGCCCCACCTCTTTTATGGGAAATAGGTAAAATTTTCGAATAAAAATGTATACCATTTTAAACAGTATCTTCTCAACTGTAAGAAACGTCGCGACGTACACAAATTAATTTTTTCAATGAACACATTTTTTTCTGTTTATAAATAGGATGCCTATATAATTCTTAGCAATATTGAATAAAAAAGGTTTTTTTATATCTCTAATAGTTTTTAATATACAGGGTGTACCAGGTAATAGTAGAAAAAATTTGAGGGGTTATAGGTCTTCTCTTTCTGAATAAAAAATTCTTATAACACAATGTTCCATTCTTTGCCATTCTTAAGATATGATACGATAAAGTTAAGGGTTTGAAAGTTTAAGTACTGCTGTATAAAGAATTATATTAAGCAGGCTTTTTGAGATATTTTTTTAGAGATTATTTATTTCATACCAATAAATTTATTACTTCTAAGCAGATAAACACTTTTGAGATTGTTGGCACATTAGCTTCAAAAATCGTTATCCACTTAGTGATTGGCTGGAACAAGTCATAAGTTGCTTCTATTGGTAACCAAAATTCGTTTTGAAGAAGAAGTCTTAGTCGTATTTGATGAAAGAACATCAGAAATATCTGGGCTATCATCAACTGTTAAACTTTTTAATGAATGTTTAGTGTCCAAAAAGCTTTTTAGACAACAAACAAAGGAACCCCATCTTGTTTTCAAAGGCAATTTTAAAGAGATGTATCGCCCCGTTTTGTCCAACTGGATTTTTTCAAACGTTGCATGTAAAATCTGCGAATTTTTCAGCTCAGATACAATTGAAATTATGTTCTTTTTAAAAATTGGAAAAATGGTCTAATTTCAAGAAGTCTTCAACCAGAAAGTTTAGATCGTGGCAAATACAACCATAATTAGTAATGTAATCGTACTTGCTCTGCTAACTATTTCACGAGCCTTTTTTATGTTAGCTCCGTTGTCAGTGACAATAGCTAGAAAATTTGAAGCTCCTAATTCTTTCAACGCTTTTTCAATTTCTGAGGCCAAAAATGTTGCTAAATGTCTGTTATTTTCGGTGTGAATTGATTTGTAAAATATGGGAAGATGTGTATTAATAACAAAATTAGATATAGGGTCATTTCTGCAATTTGACCATCCATCCATTTGTAGGCTTAAGATAGGTGCTTCACTAATTTTTGAAGAAACTGCAGCTTTTACTCTAGTGTACTCGGATTCGAGGAGTGGATTTGATAACTGGTAACGAGAGAGTGGTTTATATGCGCATCTCATTGCTTTGAATACATCTAACCATACTTTTTTCGTTGTTTTTTCGTTTAAGCCTGTCTATCAGGCTAGTTTTGGGAATCTGGAAATTTCGAGAAGCTTCTCTTATTCCCATACTATTATGAATTGCATCTGTTGAAGATGTTTCTGAATATCACTCTTGGAAACACTCTATTTTTGGTTTTGACTACTTTGAATCGACTAGATTTGACTAGAGAGAACCATCTTCTTAGAGCTGTTAGTTCTTTTTTAAGACTAGAAAACTTTTCGTACACTAACAGTCCAGTAGTCGTCCACTGTGGTCGACTAATGGAAGATTATAGTAATTGTAAAGCCTATGTTCGACCACCCGAAAATAAAAACATGTACTATGTTTTTAACAACTTTATTTAAAGAAATAGTAAAACTGTTCTATTTAAAATTGTGTCTATGTCCAGATTCTAATAAAACACAATTACAATACTTTTCTATGCTTATTTATGAAACACGTCATGCTTAGTAAAAATCCAAGTTTACTTAGTTCAAACCTTCAACTCGGTATGCACTTTTCTCAAATGACAAATCAGGGCAGAACTACTATCATTATTTGGTATCTTATTTACTTGTAATTTAGATGAGAGACACTGGTAACTAATTATTGACACAAATTTTAAAAGAGGAAATTTTACTACAATTTTATTTTTTTATTGCAAGTTTAACGTTATGAGAAGAACGCAGTTCTGATATCTCTAGTTTTTCGCATTTTTATTTCCAAGAAACGTATGATACGTTAATTCAAAAAAACTGTACATGGTACAGGTGTTAACCGATACTTACACCTAACTTAGCCGTACCTCTCTTAAAACGGCTGGTAGGTAGCGCTAGTTAGCATAAAATATCACTATGTTGCATATTTTTATTGAACTAAAACTAGAACTAACACTAGTCGTTTTAGCCGATACCTTCTAGTTTTACACTAGCACTACCACTAAAACTAACATAAGACCTAGACTAGAATTATTCGGGTTTAGTCGTCTTGAGAAACATGTGATACAATCGATTGTATCACATGTATTCAAGATGTATACTTGTGTCTTGGTTGTTGTTGATCTCTCGCGTAATTTCCTTGCAATTTTTAAGGATTACCCTGAAGAGCTTCAAATTAAAGCGAAATATTGGTAAACTACATAAACTGCCTTTTTTATTTCGATTGATCCTATCCTCGGAATAGTTTTATTTTATTAGTGATTACATTGATTGTGAATGTAGAAGTGGTTCTATGAAGTTTCTTTTGTTGAAAAATTTGAACATCAGATAAATCATATGAATTGCTTAGAAAAAATTATTAAACGTTTTTTGAATATACACGCATTCGATTATATTTTGAAATCTATTAGGATAAAACTTCAAAAATATTCAAACATTTCTCCTCAGTAAATATCCATAGTAACATTAAATAAGATAAGTTAAACCAATTTAAACGCCACTTTTACCATCCTCTTGATAAACTATCTATAGTCATCAACATATCAGCTGTTTATATTATAAATTTATATTTTTATCCAAATCTAATTTTAGTGTCATTAATTTTTTGTTTTAATTGTGTCATTTATTTGATCTTCTGTTTATTATTTTTAGTAAGTAAAAGCTAGTAAACTAAAAGATTATCAATCGTAGCTAATAGTAGAAATAATAATAGAAATATATTAAACGAAAAACTGTCAAAATTTCATGGCCTTCTATTAAAAATACAAACGGTTTCCTGCATTTCCTGCATGTTTTGATAAATTTCCCAATATGAGAGAAATATGTAATTGCTGTAGATAACGCCCTGTAACTTATTTGTTTTAAACCAAACGGTCTTACTGAAAATATCTTTTAAAAGAGCATTAAATGCTCTTTCAAACAAGACCAAAAATATTCAAATGGTCCAGGAGATATTAAAATGTAAACATTTGAAAACGCCTTGGCCTCCCCTTCCCTTATTATGACAGATATGAGAAATATTTCAAAACAAACGCGATGCGGTATTATCGAAGCTATTAAATGATGTTGTCAAAGTTATAGCTCATCGTCTAAGTTTCTGAGATAGCTAGAATTTTATGTTTCTCTATGGCAGTTACGCCCCCTAGCGGTGGAATTACGAACGTCAAAATAATTTCCAGCTATTTCCCTTGCCCACTTTCCTCATAAGGATTTTTTTCCGGCCTTACCGTTGTCGAGATACAGCCGCTCCGTACCCTCCTGAACATATATGTATAGGAGAAATATTAAGGGAAGTATTAATTGTAACACTTCGCCCGCATGGCTTCGGCTTGATCACGAGGCGTCATAAATAGCTCCTCCACCTCCTGTAAGTCTGACCAAAGCACAGTACAATGACCCACAATCTTGTATCAATGTGATATTAATTATTACGATAAAATTATTTCCAATCTTGTATTGATACGGTAGTAATTTTGTAGCGCCTCGGCCGCAAGCGACCTTGGCTACAAATTCCTCAAATCGCCTCAGGTACATGAAAATGATTCCCAACTTTGTATCAATGTGATATTTATTGTAGGTAATATTTTGGTCTCGGCTTGTTCCCACGGTGTCATGAATTCCAATAAATTTTAACCAAAACAGAACAGTGATTTTCAACCTAGTATCAATATAATATTAATTGTAAGGTGCAAACTCTGCTTAACTAGCCGATGTCACACATCTTTCATTATTAATTTAACTGAAGCACAATAAAATGATCTATAATTTTAGATCAATGTTCAACAAAATGATTTCCAATGCTGCATCGATGTATTGATTGTAGCGCCTTGGCCTTAGCCTAATAAAGCGATGTCACCATTCCAAGTTTGATTGAGGTTACTGTATCTCAATGTTCTACAATGTTGTCTGTCTCAATGTGGTACTACTTATTTCTAATCTTGTATCGGCGTGATAATAATTAATAATAATTATAAATAAATTGTATGGATGTAACATTAATTGTAACGCCTCGGCCGCAAGCGAATTCGGCTTAATTAGGCTATGTCATACATCTTTCATTATAAATTTTACTGAACATGAGGCATAACAAAATAATCTACAATTTTTTATCAATGTATTATTAATTGTAATTAATAAGTAGCAATGATTTCGTGTAATTTAGTTCTAACCACTAATTTACAATGGGTTGGTGATTGATTGAGATATTCAACGAGGCTTAGAGCAAAATACTAATCATTGTCATGATACTTATTACTATTTTGTTTAAATTGTATGTTAAGAATTACTTGTGTTTACTTCTGTTGAATTACTGATGATGATCTCTTCCAATATGATGGTTTAAAGAACATGGCTTCACCCACCCCTTTCTCATTTATTCTTTGTTAAACTGTTTTGAGTCTCATTTAAAATGTAATCTTGAGACAGATCTTATGATATTGTTTACTTTTTTAGTCTCAGATTGATTTTCTTTACTCCACTAAAGTAATACGTTTTTTCGCAGTCCATTATTAACGAAAACTGATTGAGAAAAAAAAACAAAATAATTTGGTCGTATTGAAATAATCGTGTAAGTTGGTAAAAATTTTGTAAGAACTAGTAAGAAAATGACGTTGTAAACATCTCACATTCAATTAATTGGTTGTTTATTACCAGTTCTTCTTATTTGTCTTATTCTTAGAGAAAATAATTATTAATATTATTAAATATTATTATTTATTTTATCCGCATTTGGTTGCAATTTTTGTAGATGTCCCCGTTTATAACTTGGGTGATGTCATGCATCTATATATTATAGAGAATTAGGAACAGAACACTCTTTCTAGTTGGTAATTTACAGAAGACGTGATCGTGAATTTTGATAGAGAAGAGTCTGCTTGCCAGGAACGACCAAAGAATTGACTTGATCCATCTAATCACATTCTATCACAAGCCTCCTTGATATTCAGGAGCACAGCCGTTGCGTACATTTTATTTTCAAAACCATCCTCTATTAAGTCGACTAATCTCTAGAATTGATGGCTTGTTGAGTGTCTTGTTGAACTCGAACTGAAAACTTGAAAGCTGAACTTTATGAAATAGTAAAATATGGGCATGTTTGCTTCTTCTTCCACATATTGTAGGTTTTAGGCCACTAATTTCCAACTCATCAGTTCTCTTGAAATATTGATGTCAGTGATTCTATCCATCTCTTAGAGGGCGTCGTGTCCGTGGTCTGCCATCTCGCATAATTTTTGTTAATCACTCTATCACGTGATCATTCCAAGCTTTTCCAAGTTTACGTCCCCACCTAATTATGTCTTCCATCTTGAAATCATGTCTTACATCGATGTTACTTTTTCTGTGCAATTATTTACGACGCACAGTATGATGCCTCAATGCAGCTTTATTTTTAGTTAACAATTTTTTGACAAAATGAAGTTTTTCCAATTAACTAGTTCAATTGCTTTTTCTTTCAGACCGAATTCAGAAAATGAGTTTTCAAAAGTCGGTTGGACTTTTAAGATGGTTTTCAATATTTTTACCAACAGATATAGGCGCATTACATAACAAACATTTTTTCTTTTAACGTCTGTGAAGCTTTAGTTGATAGCTTTTTAGAATTTAAAGCGTGAAACGTCGAGTGAACGACCGTAAATGCATAAATACACCCTGTATTTACGGCTTAAAAAATCTTTCATAGTTGAAAATTATGAAAGACGCATTTCCATCGTGGTTTAATCCGCTTCTGACAACGTTAAATATATATTTTTTAAGTATAATAATTATTTATATACAAAGGTCACGAAATTTATTTTAACACTAATGAACAATAGTCATCATTTTCTCACTCATCATGAACCTTTTAATTTGAGATCAAGCAGACTTAAATTATTCCACATCAGACTAGAACGCTTCGTCAATCGTTACTTAATTGCACAACTTACAACTTACTCACGTTACGGATACTGACTTTATTATGCGATATCTCAGTATTGTGTTTAAGCTATCACGTATAAATATTTACTCATGATAAAATATTTATATACATATGTTGTATAGATAGTTCCACGTATTCCTTTATGCCAATATGTAGTTTGTTATCTATTTTATTTCTTATGGTCGTCGTGTTAATAATGAATAATTATTACTTCTGCGCTATAATCAAAAACCTAGGATTTCTTCAATACTTTTTCGTCAATACAAATTCTAAGCCATTCTTAATAGAGTACTTTTTTCAACATTCCGAAATTTAGGAACAATGTCATTACGCGTAGAGAGAATATTTCTGTATAAAACTCATGTTACAATAATTACATAATGAATTACCTAAAGTGGTTTACACTCAACTTTCTCCTAAACTTTTATAGCTCTGATAGAGCAACAATATCTGTAAGACATCCATTAATACAGGAAGGAATATTAAAAAAACCGGTCTTTCAAAAGCCATTATTATAAAATGCGAAACTGTGAACTGTCTCTTCCGGTACACAATTGACTATATGCTATTATCCGGTACACTCCTAAAAGTTAAATTTCCGAAAAAATTTATTTTCTTTCATCGCGTCAAAATAAAATCAGCAATTTATAAAAAGGTTTTATAAAAAACTGTTTACGCTGCAAGCTTAAACTTTCCTATAATTTAATCTTAAATTGTTATGTTGACGTCTAATGTTATTAAAACACCATTTTCAACAAACATTTGATTGAAATGAATCTTTTTATTTATATAAATCACATCAAGAAACAATCTCTTCGCCTGTTCTGAGTGATAAAATAATTAAATTCAATTAAAACTGAAAGAAGAAACAAATTGAATCAATTGAGTTAATTGATTGTGAATGAAACTTTAGAAATGTATTTGTTGAATGAATTTCAATATGTGTATGCGATTTGGTATAACCGGAATTTTGGTATAACAAAAATACAAGAATGTTAGATCACTTAGTTGGTGATGCAGGTCCGTCGTTATTTTTCAGACAATGAGAGAGGAATTATGTAAATTTCAGTTAATCAAGATATTTATATTCAAAAAATGTACATGTATTATATATAGTAATAAAGGTTTTCTTTACATGGTCTCTCATTGTAATCACTGACACTAATCTTTTAATGTATTGGGTACTAAATACTAATCAAAAATAATGCTTTGATTGGGTATTTTAACAAGCACGGTATCTAAAAAAGAAACAACAATTACAGGAATACAAAAAGAAAAAGAATACAAATGTAGTAATATACAAAAAACAATAGGTAGTAATGATAACAATTGTAAGATATATGAATATATTAAAATGGAAAAATTGTATTGTACTTACATATAATGAATGGCCAAGGACAGTAAAATCTAATAGGACTCAAGGACAGTAGAATCTAACAGGACTGCTACATTCATAGTTGTGACAACGTGCCCGCAATCTACGCCATATCATTTGCCACGCCCAGCTCTATGCGTTTGCTGTGTATTTTTAGAGGTTATATCGTAGACGTATTCATATTATTTTTGAAGTTTTATTTTTTTAGACGTATTAAAGCCTATCATGTAACCTCTAAATCTCTAAAAACACACAGCAAACGCATAGTACTCAATGACAGTTAACAGGGCGTGGCAAATAGTGTGACGTAAAGTGCGGGCAACCAACCCGTAGTGGGCTACAAAAATATAATGCATGTAGCAGTCCTGTTAGATTCTACTGTCCTTGATGAATGGCAATTAAGGCGAAAAGGTATATTAGCGATTAATAATTGTGAAGTGATCTATGATTTTATTGTTAATGAATGAAGTATCGGTAAAAATGTCGCATTCAGCGGAAATCTGGTTATAATAACTACACATCAACGAAACTGGGGAGCGTTGAGACAACACTGTTCTGTTGAAGTTGCAATAGACAACACGCGTCGATCTAACATTAAGTCTTGGTACATTAAAATTGATCATGTATAAACTCTGTGACCAGTCAATCAAACCGTGAAGTAAACCATACAAAAATCTCACAGCGATTGTTATTCTACGTGTAGACAGTGACACTACATCAAATCGGTTCAGTAATATACTGTAATCAATACCTCTAGGGGGATATATTTGGTCAATTCGACACAGCTTTAAGAAGACTGTTTTCTCTAGTTAAATCTAATCGATTCTGCTTAACTCGACTAATAATAATAATAACTTTTATTTTTCATGGATTTTTCACGGTTTCAATAATTACATTAAAAATTTCATTTACCATTCACACAAATCCTACAATTATTAATAAAGAAATGTACATAGTAAAGGTATGTACGCCTTTTCAGGAAAATGTCAATACCAAACAAAAAAGTGTTCCACAGATATTCAGAAACATCTTTAACAGACGCTATTGATGCAATTCACAATGGTATGGGAATAAGAGAAGCATCTCGAAATTTTCAGATTCCCAAAACTACCCTGATAGACAGGATTAAAGGCAGAATAAAAATGGGGCCTTTGATTTTGGGGCCACCTACCATTCTCAGTCAAGAAGAGGAACAGAAATTATCTTTGTGGCTGAAACATTTATCCATGACAGGTTTCCCCTTGAAGAAGGAAGAATTGTTGAAACCTTTCAAAGACGACAAGCCTGGGGAGAAGTGGTTTAAGGCATTTTGTAGACGACAAAATGTTGTCTCTCGGGAGCTCGAAGCTCTATCAATCACGAGCAATAATTACAGAGGAAGCGATACGAAAATGGTTCAGAGAGCTAAACCATTTCTTAAACGAAAGTAAGTGCAAAGACATTTTTGAAGACTCTCGTCGGCTATTGAATGGTGATGAAACCGGGTTTTCCCTGTGTCCAAAATCCGGGAAGGTTTTAGCACCAAGAGGCACCAAAAATATATATCAAATAAAAAATACCAATGAAAAGGAGAATATAACTGTACTACCGGTTTTTTCTGCGAATGGTCAAACATTATATCCAATGGTAATTTTTCCATATGTTCGACCTCCAGCTGCTCTAATGAAGTCGATTCCCGACCAATGATTTATTGGTAAATCTACTAGTGGCTGGATGAAAAGTGATATTTTTTACGAATATGTGGTTAATGGTGTCGATACGTGGTTGAAGGAAAATGATGTGCTACGCCCTGTTATATTATTCGTTGATGGACACATATCTCATTTATCGTATCATCTAAGCAAATGGTGTGGTGAACATAATATAATTTTGTGTGCTTTGCCTCCTAATACAACTCATATCATGCAGCCAGCTGATGTGAGTGAACGTTCGTGAATGGCAAAATAAAAATGATAATCTAAATCTAAACAAAACTGATTTTTGCCCTTTATTGGACGAATGCTTAAGTTCGTCTACTTTACCAGAAAGTATTAGAAATGGCTTTAAGCGATGTGGTCTTTTTCCGCTAGACCCGAATGCTGTAGATTTTACAAAATGCATTCAAAATCGATTAGAAAATACAACATTGAGAACCATCGGTTCGATTACCATGGAAGACTTAAATATCACAAAAAATGTTCTTTCTCATTTTAGTGAGGTATTGAAACCGAAAAATATCGATGTCGAAAAGATTAGTACTGTCTTAGACAATTTGTAGGCATCACAACATTCCGGGACCTCAAATCCACCGATAGTCGAAACATATACTGTACAGACTGATGAAGCATTAACCTTAATTTCTGAAGATGTTGTAAACCAACGTGCTGAAGTAAATTTTGTTGAATCTGAAGAAGATATTGTTGCTAATGAAATGACGAAAATTCGAATATCGGTAAAGTTAACGATAATAATCAGCCTGAAACTTCGAATCAGCCAATGCCTTTACAAAATTTGACCAACTTTGAAAGTCACTTATACTGGCCTGCATCTATTTGTGCAAACAAAAAAAATAAAGAAAAGTTACCGTCAGCTATGTCTTCAATAGCATAATATAAGAAATATTTAAAAAATAAAGAAAACAAGAAAAAGGAAGAAGAGAACAGAAAAATGGAAAAAAGAGCTGTAAGGGCAGAGAAAAAAAAGAATCTATCAAAAAAAAAACAGAAAATGGTATGCGATGGTGAAAAAAAGGGAGGAATTAACAAAAAATCCAGAACAGAGATAAAATGCTCTGAATGTGATGAAGAGCTTATTAGCGATGTCGAAGAAGATGAAATGAAGAATATCGGCTGTGATGTGTGCACAAGATGGTACCACTTAAAGTGTACGGAATTCATAGGACTTAGTTATGAGGAAGTATAGTTCAAGAATTATAAGTGTTCCTTCTGCTAATAATTTTTGAAAAAAAAAATATTATTCCGGAATAAAGTGATTATTTATTTAATGAGCATATGTTATTATCAAGACAAAATACAAAATTAAAACATGAATTTTTAATTGATTTTTATAAATCAATTTAGTGAAAAATTATAATTTTTCTCTTGAAGAATTTACACGAACTTAAATACAAATGATAAAAAATAAACTGACTGCAGGTCTGACTGGTCAACTCGAGGGAGGAAGTGGTCGACTACTGGCACGTTGGGTCCTTATGAACGTATTTTAGGATAATTTTATTTTTATATTGTTCTAGCATGAATCGATTGCAGATTTCCAAAAAGAAATGTTTGTCCCATCTTAATTTAAAAAGATCAGTTCATTGTGCCTTTAGTTCTATTTCTTATCGGCGTTTAACTTTGAAATATGTCTTAAGTGGTCAACCACTGGCGTGTTTACCCTACTTAGATTTTAAAGCAACTCGGTTTTTTTGTTCTATTTCTTTCGTGGTCCAGATATTTGACATATACCTCACCGTNCACAAATCCTACAATTATTAATAAAGAAATGTACATAGTAAAGGTATGTACGCCTTTTCAGGAAAATGTCAATACCAAACAAAAAAGTGTTCCACAGATATTCAGAAACATCTTTAACAGACGCTATTGATGCAATTCACAATGGTATGGGAATAAGTTCCATATGTTCGACCTCCAGCTGCTCTAATGAAGTCGACTCCCGACCAATGGTTTATTGGTAAATCTACTAGTGGCTGTATGAAAAGTGATATTTTTTACGAATATGTGGTTAATGGTACCACGCCCTGTTATATTATTCGTTGATGGACACACATCTCATTTATCGTATCACCTAAGCAAATGGTGTGGTGAACATAATACAATTTTGTATACTTTGCCTCCCAATACAACCCATATCATGCAGCCAGCTGATGTGAGAGTATTTAAGCCTTTAAAAGCTGATTGGAAGACGAGTGTTCGTGAATGGCAAAATACAAATGATAATCTAAACAAAACATTAACAAAAACTGATTTTTGCCCTTTATTGGACGAATGCTTAAGTTCGTCTACTCTGCCAGAAAGTATTAGAACTGGCTTTAAGCGATGTGGTCTTTTTCCGCTAGACCCGAATGCTGTAGATTTTACAAAATGCATTTAAAATCGATTAGAAAATACAACATTGAGAACCATTGGTTCGATTACCATGGAAGACTTAAATATCACAAAAAAGGTTCTTTCTCATTTTAGTGAGGTATTGAAACCGAAAAATATCGATCTCGAAAAAATTAGTACAGTCTTAGACAATTTGTGGGCATCACAACATTCCGGGACCTCAAATCCACCGATAGTCGAAACATATACTGTACAGACTGATGGAGCATTAACCTTAATTTCTAAAGATGTTGTAAATCAACGTGCTGAAGTAAATTTGGTTGAATCTGAAGAAGATATTGTTGCTAATGAAATGACTCCACAATCAGAACCGAATCCGATTCTTCCCCAAGATATCAACGAAAATTCGAATATCGATAAAGTTAACGATAATAATCAGCCTGAAACTTCGAATCAGCCAATGCCTTTACAAAATGTGACCAACTTTGAAAGTCACTTATACAGGCCTGCACCTATTTGTACAAACAAACAAAAAATAAAGAAAAGTTACCGTCAGCTATTTCTTCAATAGCATATAGGAAATATTTAAAAAATAAAGAAAACAAGAAAAAGGAAGAAGAGAACAGAAAAATGGAAAAAAGGGCTGTAAGGGCAGAGAAAAAAAGAATCTCTAAAACAGAGATGAAAATGGTATGCGATGGTGAAAAAAGGGAGGAATTAACAAAAAATCCAGAAAAGCCATAAAATGCTCTGAATGTGATAAAAAGCTTATTAGCGATGTCGAAGAAGATGAAATGAAGAATATCGGCTGTGATGTGTGCACAAGATGGTACTACCTAAAGTGTACGGAATTCATAGGACTTAGTTACGAGGAAGTACAGTTCAACAATTATAAGTGTTCCTTCTGCTCCTAATTTTGTTAAAAAAAATATTATTCCGGAATAAAGTGATTATTAATTTAATGAGCATAAGTTATTGTTAAGACAAAATACAAAATTAAAACATAAATTTTTAATTGATTTTTATAAATCAATTTAATGAAAAATTATAATTTTTCCTTTGAAGAATTTACACCAACTTAAATACAAATGATAAAAAATAAACTGACTGCAGGTCTGACTGATCAACTCGAGCGAGGAAGTGGTCAACTACTGGCACATTAGGTCCTTTTGAACGTATTTTAGGATAATTTTATTTTTATATTGTTCTAGCATGAATCGATTGCAGATTTCCAAAAAGAAATGTTTGTCCTATCTTAATTTAAAAAGATCAGTTCATTGTGCCTTTAGTTCTATTTCTTATCGGCGTTTAACTTTGAAATATGTCTTAAGTGGTCGACCACTGGCGTGTTTACCCTACTTAGATTTTAAAGCAACTCGGTTTTTTTGTTCTATTTCTTTCGTGGTCCAGATATTTGACATATACCTCACCGTAATACAAAGATGATGGAGTTACACTGCAGAATATGTCGCCAGTAAAATAATAAAAAAAAAACTTTAAAACGAGAGAGACATACCCGTTAACAGAGTTTTTATATCCCAACCAATGTAATGTCGATGCAAAAAAAGGGTAATAAATCCTGGAATCCGGTGTAAATATAAGCGTAAACCAATTAAACGACTTGCGTTTTCCAAAATACGCCTAATTTAGGAATTTTCGAGAGAGATCCCCCAAAATTAGGATTAAAATTTTCTCGCCAAAAATTCTTAAAATCACGTTGCTTTTGCTTCGAACGTTCACGACCGACTCTCTTCAAAACCAAAATTTTAAAACACGAAAATAAATTTCAAAAAGAAAAACAAAATATAGAAAACAATTAAACTAATGCAAAATTAAACCGTGACAAGGTAATAGATAATAAGTTAATAATCGGTTCGCTTGAATGTTAAGTCGAAACTTTATGTTTTTCAGTTCACTTTCCAATGGAAATTTTTAAACGATACATTCATTTACATATATTTTAATTATTAGAAAAGTGGGTTGCTTTTTTGCATATTAGAAAAATGATGATTTTTAGTAACTGGCCATTCTCCTATGTATTCTATCTATAGCCGCATGATGGTAAATATGTCTTACCCTTAATATTATAATTAACACTTAACATCTAACTTTTTTATATATACATTAACAACTATTTCTTAACATCTTGTAGTCGTACCTGTCGATGCCTTATTCAGGCGCAACACGTGTAGCACCGATTTTGAAAAAATTTAATAATAAACATCGTTTCAGCCATACCACGGCCTTTATTTATATTTTCTTTGAGATTGAAACGATGAAACTGGAACAAACCAAACTTTAGCTTTACACTCGGCTTTACATAAACCGGTTAGTTTTTGTATTAATATGGTATAGATGTAGAGCCTCGGCCGCAAGCGACCTCGGCTTAATCACTCTTGATATCATTGTAAACCACTTGGTTTACGTTTTCATGTATAACATTTTTGAGGAACACTTCAATTTTGTCTATATGTTCCGCAAATATAACTGTTTTATAAGGTATGTATTCTGAAACTTTTACTGAAGGTTCATCTATACATTAATAACGGTTTCACCATGACATGGTTGCTCATGTTTCACACTGCTCATGTTTTATTTCCCGGTGCAAACGGGATGGTAGTAAATACAACTGAAGTAAACGTCTTGCAATGTGTCTAAATGATCTGATTTTTCTTTCTATTACATTTTGTTGGAGCGTCTACTTCTTTATTTTTCGAAAATGTGCTTAAATTAATTTTTATGTCTGATAAAAGAAACTTCGTGTATCTTGCGTAATCGTTGACAAAAATATTTGTAAAGTAATTCGTATTTTAACCTCTATTTGGTTCTGTTCTGGCCACTACTTTCTTCGTCAATTATCACAATATGAGATTCTTCTGTATATCTAAATGAACTATCAAGTTTATTTCCAGTCCTTTTTCATTTGAAGAAGCACTCTGCCGGTTTACGTCGAATTATGTCACAATTATGACTAAATTTTGGTTCAATACTTTTTCTTTCAAAATATCCTAAATGTTCTAAAAAGATTTTGGTTTATTTACATGCAACAAATTTCCGTCGTTTTCTTGCAAATTGTTCTAGAAATTATACACGTAATCCAAATAATCTGTTATCTCTACTTTCAGTAGCAACACGGAAATTTTCAAAATTTGATGGTTAGCTTTATAATATTATTACATTATTGTATGAAGATCGTCATTAATTTCTGAATTCATTTCTTGAAGTTTGTCAAAAATATCAAAAAAGTATGTCATTCATTTCTGAAACACTTAATTTTTTAGGAAATGTACCCTATCTTACTGGTCAAATTAATTTCAATGAAACTTCATGTAACCTGATACAATTTGTGACTTGTTGCAGTTCTGCAGGTTCAATAGATCGAATTAGATCCGGTTGAGCTTTGTGAAGTTTTGTTTCCCAATTTAGTACTATTTTAACAATTTAGTATTGTTTACTGACCGTAACGAATACCAACTGCGTTTGGAATACTGCTTAATAACGCTTAAATCGGAAAGTATCATTGCTGGTGCACCTATTTTTAAGATTACGGAAAGTTATTGATGTTGATGAGATATGGTTTTATTTAATAAAGTTATTGAACAATACTACTTCGTCTACGAGAATGAACCTCATGAAACATACAAAAGCATGTTTAGCTGTTATCCTCCACAAATTTGTCCATAGAACGTATTGTAATGTCAGGACAATGTAATGGGTCTTTTAACTACGAAAGCGATAGAAGAATATGAGGTTTTATCACCTCATCCACATATCGCTGGTCATTCCTATTGCCTCGTAGGAAAGCCAAAAAAGATTTACTCCTATAAATTATAGCACGCCATACCACAATTCCCACAAGAATTTCAATTCTACGACGTTCTCCACGCCTTCTTCTGACTTTCATACATGCATCCCCTACCAGAATTAGGATTCAACACTCCAATGGATGTCACCACTCCAAGCATTGTTATCGGTGTTGACCCAAGAGTGGTAACACACCATGTAGTCAATGAGAATGTAAGATTCAGTGGTAAACCGTTTGAGGGTTTCAGGATGACCTTCGTTACCTAGCCATGTATCGGCAATTGATTTAGTACTGGAGAATTGATCTCTTGATACCATAAGTCGAAGATGGCGGTTCACCTTCTGCAATGTTTCTAGCCCCTCTTAGTTCATGTCTAATAACAGCAATACCAAGGATTGCAATTTCCCTCTGTCAAATTTGTTTTATTAAGGCTAATTAAACCTTTTAAGGCTTTATTAAGGCTAATTTCCATGTTGGCGTACTCTAAGCATAATTGATACTTTGAAACAAACGATGAAAGCGAAAACAATATAGAACTGAACAAATACTAGCAACCATTCACCCCTTCTTGGTATTGCTACTTTCATGTCATTTAGTACATTATACGATAAAGGTGTCCTTTCCCAACTTCCCAACATGAGTGCCCGATTTAATTTTAAAATAAAACGCATAGTTTTTAAAGTGGTGCAGTTTTCTATTGCAATATAAACAAAACATGTTCCAATTATGTATTACTTACTTTTTTCATGAATTTTCGGTGACGCCTCTGCAGAACGGCAGCTCTAAATTACCGACAACGCGTTGGTTCTCGTCCTTGAGCTCAGAAATAGACCATGGCGTATTAGCATAGATGTGAGATTTCACAAAATTCCAGAGAAACAAATCAACGGAATCTCAACGTGCGATGTTCTACAATTAATATCATATCAACCTGAAACTGATCATCACATTGAAGATTGAAATCCGTTGCCAGAATTCGTTGCATGGTATTTCTCGAAATTTGGAGTTGTCGACCTAGTTTTTCCAAATTAAATCACTCTTCGAATCGTTGACATATTTGGTGCATTTTCACGACCGAAAAGCTTTTCACAATGAAAAAGGTGAAGATAATAAGGTAAAGATATCATTACCTTTTCTTGAAGAGTCAGTTTCAATCAGAGACTCAAGAAATTTAACAAACTCTTTAAATTGATTTAAAATAGAATAATTCTCTTGAGTCTCTATCAAACACAAAGAAATCATTTATACCTTCTTCTTTTTTCGGAGATAAATCTTTTGATTATCATTATCATTTTTTTGAGAAAATACATTCAACCAGTAATTCAAAATGCTTCAAATTGATTTAAATTAGAACAAACATTTACAAAATTCAACCCCATCCAGAATTACCTCAGCACAAGAAATTAATCGAAACCTCACTGAACGCTTCCTATGGCCCCACAATAAGGGAATTTAAATTGTCTAAGCTTAAAACAATCATTAGCTCCTTAACACCTAACAAATCTAAAAGAGCTGAAAACCAAAATAACTCGATAACAAAAGACGCCAGTGGTCGACCACTTAAGACATCTTTCAAATTCAAAACCCAATAAAAAATAGACCTAAAGGCACAATAAACTCATCTTTTTAAATTAAGATAGGTAGAACATTTCCTTTTGGAAATCTACAACCGATTCATGCTAGGACAAAATAAAACTAAAATTATCCTAAAAAAGTTTCAAAAGAACCTAATGTGCCAGTAGTCGACCATTTCCTCCCTTGAGTCGACCAGTATAAGTCCAGTGGTCGACCGGCATTTCTTCAGTCTGCAGTCAGCTTATTTTTTATAACTCGTAATATTTTGTCAGTAAATTTATTTATAAAAATCAATTAAATATTCATGTTTTATTTTTTATTTGGTCTTGACAAGAACATATGCTTATTTATTAAATTTACAAATTTATGGAATCTTAACCGCTACTGAAGAAATTAACTGAATTCTTATGACAAAATTAGGAGCAGTGCGAACACTTATAATTCCTAAACTCTTCTTCCTCGTAACTAAGTCCTATGAATATTATTGCTAATGCTTCATCAGCTTGTATAGCATGTTTCCACTGTCACTAGATTTGAGGTCCTAGGAATTTGTGATTCTCACAAATAACCTAAGACAGTACTAATTTTATCTGCATCGATATTTTTTGGTTTCAATCTCTCTCTTTAAAATGAGAAAGACCTTTCTTTGTCGTATTTAAATCTTCCATGGTAATTGAATCGATAGCCTCAATGTTGTGTTTTCTAATCGATTCTGAACGCATTTTGTAAAATCTACGGCCAATCTCTCGGGTCTAGTGGAAAAAGACCACATCGTTTAAAGCAATTTCTAATACTTTCTGGCAAAGTAGACGAACGTAAGTAGAAGTGGTTCAATTCTCTGAACCATTTTCGTATTGTTTCCTCTGTAATTATTGCGCGTGATTTTGACAGAGCTTCGGGCTCCCGAAAAACAATATTTTGTCGTCTACAAAATGCCTTAAACTACTTGTGTCCAGGCATGCCGTCTTTGAATTGTGTTCGTCTTTTGTATGTATTTACAATGTGTTGAACCGATTTGAACAATTCTTCCTTCTTCAAGAGGAATCCTGTCTTAAATAAATCCTTTAGCCACAAAGATATTTTTTTTCCTCTTCTTGACTCAAATACCCCCATAATCAAAGGCTTCATTTTTATTCTGCCTTTAAGCCTGTATATCAGGCTAGTTTTGGTAATCTGAAAATTTCGAGAAGCTTCTCTTATTCCCATACTATTATCAATTGCATCTGTTAAAGATGTTTCTGAATATCACTCTTGGGAACACTCTATTTTTGGTTTTGACTACTTTGAATCTACTTTGAATGATTTGATTTTTCCATAAACTCTCAGTTAAAGACAGTTGTTACGTGACGGTATGTGTAGGACACTTATCTACACTACTGGGCACGGTATACCAAACTAACAATGGACGACGACGATCTGATAGCTGTACTTGGCTTAACACTTGTTCTACAGAATAGAAAAAGGAGAAGAGCTCGCTCGGAATGATGTAAATGCTGGTTATTGAAAAGAAAGCAGTTCTCTCACGTAAATTTGTTAAATGAATTGAGATTTACACCAACAGATTACAAAAATTATTTACGAATGGATGAAAATCTTTATTTGAAACTGTTATCATTGATCACTCCGTTCATACAAAGACAAGATACTGTTATGAGAAATGCAATATCAGCACATGAGAGACTAGCAGCAACATTAACATTTCTTGCTACAGGAAGAACGAGTGTCTTAGAGTGTCATACGAGTGCGTTGGTGTGCGCGCACGACCTTCCACCGTCGCAGACAATAAACTGAGAATCACAGAGAACTTAAACAAACTGAGAAGTCTGAGAACTGTGCATGCAAGCTCGCCGGACGCCACACACACCTAGTTATGCATGCGCACAAACGTAACCGAGCGGCAGACAATATCAATTTTGATATTTTTGCTTGGTTACACGTATATGCGCCGATAACTGTACAGTTTTATCACACGCTAGGGTTTGCCTGTCGGTTATGCATGTAAGGCTAAAACCATCATGCAAACACTATGGTGTATGGCATCCATTACAGTACCGTACCATTAAAATAGTGTACCAATAACTTTTATTAAACGGTGTAATAAAAACTATAGCATTCCATTTAAAATAACAAAGTTATGGTCTACTTCCGGTAGACCGGAAGTGGCGGCCATCTTGAAAATATTTTAGATCAAAAGTTTGGAATGAACAACCCATGCTACCAAAATTTCAAATCTCTACGAATAGTGGAACCTGAAAAAGTTCTAACGAACCAGTTGCGTGGGACACCGGAGTGAAAAACAGAAAAGTTTCCGAATCGAATCGTAATAGCGCGGAAAACTTGCTACTCGTTAATACGAACTCAGAGAAAAAAACATTTTTGAAATCGGACAATATCTACCGTTCGTGCATCGCATTCAAAGTTAAGGAATTTGAACAGAAATTGAACAGATATACGAAAAATCGCAGGAGGTGTAAATGATGTCCGAATTTTTGGTACATAGCATAATCTTGAAGTACACTTCAGGAAAAAAAAGACGAAATTTTTATCGTCAACTATTTGTGGAAGAGAGCACTCAATTTTCTGGAAAGCAACGACGGGTAAAGTCTTGCATTGAGCCAACTGTTTACCGAGGGGACCACTGAAAGACTGAGGCCCTGTGGTTTTACCACCAAGTCCTTCGACAAGATGCCTCAATGTAACTCACTGAAATGGAGGAGACAAATAGCCCGTTGTACTGGTCTCTTTAAACGCTTTTCTATATATTTGATTGCTCCATTTTTCCAACCAGTGTTTGTCGAAGTGCCATCAGACCCAACCACTGCTACGTTAGATGTATTTATTTCATTTTCTTCAAAATGGTCTAAAATGCAGAATGCTGTGTCTTTTCCACTTTTTGGGGTAGGTACTAAATGACAAAGGTACTTCGAGCCTGGTTCCTTAATTACTGAAATGTGTTCTTCCTTTTGTACACATTGGTATCGTTTGCCTCCTTTTTCAACCAAGACTAAAGTGTCATCCATTCTACCATCGAAGTACACGCACATCGGACCGTTCATTTCCCCCATTACCTCCTCCGATGCGGTAAATTTTAATCTACATTTTTCTTTCTCTCTTCTAATTTTGCTTCTATCAACGATAAGAGATGTATTAGTATCAGTAATAAGACCTAGATCTTAGAGTACGCCAGAAGTAATAGCAGCTGTTGCTCTGTCAGACACACCAAATCGATCACTTGTCAAAGCAGTTGCTGGAAGTGACAGTCGCATCTCTGAAGCTTTTGAACAACCTGATTGAGACGACAAAGAGCGTGAATCATACTTATCATTATCAACTTCAAAAGTTATCTCTGGTTCATGATACTACTACAAGAGGGTCCAGGCAGGGTGGTCTGATTTAGCTGACGAGGTAAGTCTATCTGTCTCTGCAACCTTAGTGTAAGCTTTTGCGATTCTTTTGTATCCATCGTCCCAATCTTACCTTGCCTGAGGTGTCTCTGAGCGTAAAGAAATCTTATTTCTAATTGAGGTACCCTTTTTTCTTTAGGGCAAGTGCAGTTGACTATTACTGGATTGGGACAAATACACTTGTCAAAGTTTTTTTCGCAAAAGCAATGAAGTATCATCTCACATTTGCACGATATGATATATCAAATAATGTGTTTGAAAATTTTTCAATAAAATCCTTGTACTTCATTTGTTTCTTACCTGTGTTTTTGTCCCCTAATAGGATTTACGAAGAGCGTAGTATCTCAATCTGACATGCTACAATGTTTGCCACGTCTGTGAAGCATAATTTCTGGCCAGAACTGGCAGCAGTTTAGCATTTTTTTCTGGTAATGTACGTCTTGGTTATGCTACGTAGAAAAAATTAGGTCGATCGGATATCATTTACACCGCCTACGATTTTTCGTATATCTGTTCAATTTCTGTTCAAATTCCTAAACTTTGAATACGATGCGCGAACGGAAGATATTGTCCGATTTCAAAAATTCTTTTTCTCTGAGTTCGTATTAACGAGTAGCAAGTTTTCCGTACTATTACGATTCGATTCGGAAACTTTTCTGTTTATCACTCCGGTCTACTGTATAGTAGTATTTGTTGTCGAGTGTTATAACTAGGGCTCGGATTTTATGCATAATGCATCTTCTTTATTTTCAGGAATATTTTTTTCAAAATTGGTTTCTGGGCGAATTACATAAAAATAAGGCAGATGGTACTATAAAAAAATTGCATATTTTGCATATTTTTACAATTTTTTTGATTGTTGCATAATCAACGGCCTTTTACTGCATATTTTCGCATATTTTGTCATTTTACTAGATTTGTTTCTTGTTGCTTAATAAAATAAATATAATGACTGCGCGATTTTTAAATATGCGAACATACCTTTTAGTTTAAAGCACAACACACGAAATTTTTTGATTGCGGGTTGGTTTCAACGATTCACAGAAACATGCGGGGAATCCCTTGCGCTGTTGAGTTTAAGTTTAAGGAAATCCCCAACCATAGTTACTATGGCTGTGTTCAGTGTGAGTGAACATTAATCTACCAATCTATAATAACAATGCCTAAAGTGATATCGTGTCTTGTGTCCCAGTGGATAAAAAGTTATCCCGAATTAAATTTAAATAATGAGGTAAAGCTTGTGCCAAAGTTGTAACTATTGTTTTAAAAATTATATCGTAGCGTTTTGGCCAAAGATTTAAGTAAAAAATTTGAGTTTTCAGAGGAGTTGCCAATGGTTTGTTTCGAAATTATATTTCTCTTATATGTTTTCGTATGTTTTCTTATATGTTTTATATGTTATGTATGTTTTCGCATTCCGCCTAAAATGCTTGGGGGGGGCGCCACTCTGGTTCCCGCACCCTGGCGCTTCATTTGCTAGCGCCGGCACTGGTCACAGAATTAAATTTTCATCTGTTGGAGTATCTATGGCTAACTTTTTAATTATTCTTTTTTAAGAAACGTGTGAGAGGAAGAAAATAAATAGAACAACATGTAAAAAGTGCAAAACATATACAAAAATGTGATAGAAATAGATTGATAACAACTATAAGAAAGATTCCAGGTGATTCATGTTGCAAGTATAGAATAACTTTAAACAGAAAATTTTTTACTTCAAAACTTGCTTTTATTAAATATGCTCAGTACACGTTTTGAGAGAAACATCTCATCTTCAGCTGAATCTGACATAAAGATTGGATATAATATTAATATACATTACTAAACAATTTTAAAAATAAAAAAACTTACGTCATAATTAACTATATAAAACCTATGTAGAATGTGAAAAAATTCATAATACTAGTCGATTAACTACAAAAAACGAATTAAAATCGATTACGAATAAAAATTATTCAAATATTAAAAACTTACTAAAATATTTCTATTTAAAAAAGAAAATATTTCTATATATACAGGGTGATTCAAAAAACCGCTGACAGACTTCTAGAGTAGATAATACATGAAAAATTAAGATGAATAGTTTTAATATACATGGGGTCGCAAATGCCTCGTTGGCGAGATATAGCGGATCAAAGTTTCTTTAAAATTAAACATTATCTGCAATAAAAAGCACTTTTTTAAAAATATTGTCTACGCCATTGCTCTCTACGCGTGTAAAGTGATCAATTATCTATCAATCCAAAAATATTTTT
>NW_019280724.1:15269-47076 GCF_000648695.1 Onthophagus taurus | reverse complement strand
TATCTAGTCTTCAGAAAGCAGTATTTAGTCTTCTAGAAGCAGTATCTAGTCTTCTGCCAACGTTATGTATGTTTTCTCCAACAATATCTTATCTTTCTTTTGCAGTACTTAGACCTGTCAGCAGTATCTAGTCTTCAGAAAACAGTATTTAGTCTCCACAAAGTAATTTTAGTCTTTAGAAACCAGTATTTAGTGGTTCAGACGCTGTATTTAGACCTGTCGAAAGTATCTAGTCTTCAGAAAGCAGTATTTAGGCTTCTAGAAGCAGCATCTAGTCTTCTGCCAACGTTATGTATGTTTTCTCCTACAATATCTTATCTTTCTTTTGAAGTACTTAGACCTGTCAGCAGTATCTAGTCTTCCGAAAGCAGTATTTAGTCTCCACAAAGCAATTTTAGTCTTTAGAATCCAGTATTTAGTGTTCCAGACGCTGTATTTAGACCTGTCGGCAGTATCTAATCTTCAGAAAGCAGTATTTAATCTTCCAGAGCAGTATCTAGTCTTCAAAAAGCAGTATTTAGTTTTTTAGAAGCAGTATCTAGTCTTCTGCCAATGTTATGTATGTTTTCGCATTCCGCCTAAAATGCTTGGGGTGGGCGCCACTCTGGTTCCCGCACCCTGGCGCTTCATTTGCTAGCGCCGGCACTGGTCTCAGAATTAAATTTTCATCTGTTGGAGTATCTATGGCTAACTTTTTAATTATTCTTTTTTAAGAAACGTGTGAGAGGAAGAAAATAAATAGAACAACATGTAAAAAGTGCAAAACATATACAAAAATGTGATAGAAATAGATTGATAACAACTATAAGAAAGATTCCAGGTGATTCATGTTGCAAGTATAGAATAACTTTAAACAGAAAATTTTTTACTTCAAAACTTGCTTTTATTAAATATGCTCAGTACACGTTTTGAGAGAAACATCTCATCTTCAGCTGAATCTAACATAAAGATTGGATATAATATTAATATACATTACTAAACAATTTTAAAAATAAAAAAACTTACGTCATAATTAACTATATAAAACCTATGTAGAATGTGAAAAAATTCATAATACTAGTCGATTAACTACAAAAAACGAATTAAAATCGATTACGAATAAAACTTATTCAAATATTAAAAACTTACTAAAATATTTCTATTTAAAAAAGAAAATATTTCTATATATACAGGGTGATTCAAAAAACCGCTGACAGACTTCTAGAGTAGATAATACATGAAAAATTAAGATGAATAGTTTTAATATACATGGGGTCGCAAATGCCTCGTTGGCGAGATATAGCGGATCAAAGTTTCTTTAAAATTAAACATTATCTGCAATAAAAAGCACTTTTTTAAAAATATTATCTACAGCATTGCTCTCTACGCGTGTAAAGTGATCAATTATCTATCAATTGGTTTCTTACAAAACTTTGATCAAAGCAATAGTTTAAAAAAAACACGTTTGTAGATAATTTGTTAACTCAATCAAAAACTGTGTAAGTTTTTTTATTTTTAAAATAGTTTAGTAATGTATATTAATATTGTATCCAATCATTATATTAGATTCAGCTAAAGATGAGAGGTTTCTCTCGAAACATGTACTGAGCATATTTAATAAAAGCAAGTTTTGAAGTAAAAATTTTTCTGTTTAAACTATAAGAAAGGTATATGTTTGCATATTTCCACATATTTTGAATAAAAAGCTTGCATATTTATGCGCATATTTCCTATAATTTGACTGCATACACATCCGAGCTCTAGTTATAACCTTTAATTTAGTTTTGTTTCTAGGCCCACTATTCAGTAGGTTCCTTTTATATAAATCTGTGTTTTATTTGATATAAATTGTTAAACATACTGTTTATTGTTGTTATATGCGATAGATTGCAGTAATAAATTATAAAAAGATTTGTAGTTAAAACACTTAAAATTTTTTTTTTACTTTTCTTAGAAATAATTTGATTAAAACAAAGTAGTATTCAAATATAAAACAAATAATAAACCGCAAATAACTTATTTCTACAAACACATGTACACACATTTTTTCTTATGCTAATAAATGTTATAACCATAAATATTAAGATTCTTATACCTACTTCTTGATAACGAGGTTAACGTAAGTATTCGAGGAAAATTTCGTAATACAACATTCAGGTTAAATTTAATTCACATTGGATAATAAGAAAGAAAGTTTCGGAACGGGGATTTTACGCTGTTGGTAAATCTGTTGACGTCAATTCGTAAAATGTCCCATATGATGACCTTCTGAGAACAATTTAAAATCAAATAATTTATAATTAAGTAATTCAAAATTAAGTAACTGAAAGTTAAACGAAATCATTTTGTTTTAGATAAAATATGTGTAGTTGACGGACGTGGAGGATTCCAAAAAACGTCTAAATACTGTCCGAATTTAGAAGTGCCAGAAAGTATGGTTTCGTGTGTAACGGGAGTCGATAGATTTGATTGTTTGAGGAAAATTCGAAAAGGAAAGGCTGATTTTGCGATATTTACCCCGGAAGATTTAGTTGCTGCGGCCAATACTTATAATGATGTTTTAATCACCAATGAAATACGAACTAGCGATAAAGGTAAATTTTATTAGAATCGAAATAAATAATAAAAATAAATTCCAATAAATATGGATGTAATAACTTTGTTTACAAAATGACGTTTATAAATTGCATGATACACATAGTTAGTAATTTTAAACATTATTACAACGCAGTATCATGTCATTTTATAAATCGTTTCCGTAATTTCTACGTTGCCTCTAGGTATATTCTTTAAAACCCGTGATCTAGATCAATTAAACATTTAATAACATCATTTATTTACATATTTGTTATTTTAAAGAAAAATTCGAAGAACAACTCGTCGCAATAGTATCAAAATCGTCCGGGATTGAATCTAGTTACGATTTAAGCGGAAAAACTTTGTGTCATCCAGGATACATAAATGATGGGATCATCTCAACAGTTCTAATGGATGTACGTCTTTTTTCTTAATACTTACATTTTAACAAATCTAATAAATTTTTCCACAGTATTTTGAAACCTCCGTGGTACGACCAAATTGCGAACAAACCGTAACTGTTCCAGAAAACCGTATTAACGCCACTTCAAAGTTTTTCAAAAAAGCTTGCAAACCAGGACCATGGGTAAACGATAGGGAATTAGATAATGAATTAAGTAATTATTAAAATTAAATCAAATAAGCTTATTTAACACAACCTTTAATCTTCTTTAATCATAGAAAGAAAATACAAAAACCTTTGTGAAGCATGCAATAATCCATCAAGTTGTTCATCACATGACCAATACTACGGAACATCCGGTTCTCTCCTTTGTTTACGAGATGGATCCGGAGACATCGCTTGGACTACTTTAAACACAGCAATATCCCAATTTGGACTTAACAACATCAAGGATAGGAATTCAACAAACGATACAACTATTTATGACTACAAATTTTTGTGTTCCGATGACACAACAAGACCGTTAACGGCAACGCCGTGTGTTTGGGTCGCTAAACCGTGGGCGGTTATTGGAGCAAGCAGCTCAACGGCTTCGGCGGTCCAAAAAATCGTTGCCAATGTTAGCCACGTTGGTTTACAGTGGCAAAAGTCTTTAATGGATCTTATTGAAGTGGTTAATTATCACACCGAATTGGGCAGTTTGGAAACGGTGGAACCGGTCGAATCTTATTTATTAAAAATTCCCGGGTTTTTAAGTGCGAATAGTTTTACGTCGTGTCATCCGCCCAGAACGGTTAAAATTTGTACTACTTCAATTGTATCCAAGTATAAATGCGATTGGATGCGGGAAGCGGCGGAAGTACGCGGAATAGCTCCGGATATTGATTGTTTGAAAGCTGATAATGTTACGCATTGTATGAGGGCTATACAGATGGATGTAGCCGATGTTGTTATTGTAGAGCCGGATTATGTACAAACAGGAGTCGAGTAAGTGAATCTTAATTTTATAATAGTTAGTATAATAATAATAAAATAAGTTAAATCATCAACATAAGGTTTGCAAATATTATGTTGATCAATATTATGCTGCTTGTTTTTGAATGCATTTGTAAACTTGATTGGGAGACATAGTTGAATAATTGACTACTTTAATAGCTTTTCGATAAAATCCAAAAACAAATAGTTATATTATCCATTTGCACAAGAAACTTCTCACAATAGTCTGAGTGCAAAAATTGTTGTGCAGTGTATTTATGCACCAAGTAACGGGGATAACATATTTTGCACATCCATTTATTCTTATTGGTATTTAAGATGGTGTTTGATTAGTTCTGCCATAATGGGCATAAAAATATTACCGCCACGGTGGTCGACTCCTTGAAATATAATTTTATTGGAACTACTAATAAATATTAGTGCCACAACAATATCTAGTCCTATTTTAGATATCCAACACTAGGGGATTCGTTTCTTTTACACGATTAACAGTCTAAATGAAATCCGTGATCTTTCAAATTATTGATCAGAAAAACGATAACTTAAAATCATATATTTTTATTGTAATCAGATATTATACAGCATTCTCACAACTAAAAACATTTTAGTCAATATTAAATAAGTAAGCAAAATAGAGCTGACCGCCTCCCGGCAGTAATATTTAAGATCCTATTAAAAATTCGTCAAAAATATCTAACTCAAAAACTGAAAAGGACATCAAAGCTGTTCCACTTCCTTACTGTAATCGTGCAGAAATTCGTCATCTACATTTTGATTAACCTAAACCCATTTTGACCATTTTTTGTGTTATGTATGCAAACATGATAAATCAAAAAATAATTTGATAAGCCGAAAGGTATTAGGTTGTCTGATGAAATAATACGCTATTTAAGTGAATTCTGAGCAAAATGGCAGCAAATCAGCTCATGGATTGACAAATACTTTAATTCGGTATACTTCTGCCTACTATAGGTAAATTTAAAAATGCATTAATTTGCTGCAGAAATTTATGTTTATCTTCCCTTTTTGTGGCAGTTTTTTTTTTATTGGCTTGGTGTGATGATGAACCAATAGTACCAATGTCATTATTACATTGCCATAAAGACTTAATTTCATTTATAGACAACTTCTTTTCATTTGGTACAACTTTTCTTTGTATCATGTTCAAATCATTCTGAATAATTTATCCGATGCTAAAGAAGAATGATTAAAATTTGTAACTAGCCTTTTGTGAAGGAACGGCATCGGTTACTACAAGTTGAATTCAACGAGTAGCTGGATTAGTAATCTCTGGTGCGATAAGCACATCGCCAACTCTAGCAATGGAGGTTCTGTTTGGCCTATCTCCTCTGCATTTGCATATAGAGAAACTGGCTAGAACAACCATTTACAGATTTAAGCAATATGTCCAAAACTGTTCCGACATGTCCTACCAATAGGCGGCGGATTATAAGCACTGATACTGTGCTATCAATGCCGTCAGATTTTTCGGGGTCACTATCAGTGATTAATGCTCGATACCAGATTGTACTGCCTGAGCACGTTCACAGATGGATCAAAAACGCCGGAAGGGGTCGGAGCAGGAGTATACTGCCAGGCACCTCGAATTAAGCAAGCTTACAGCCTGGGCACGTACTGTACTATATTCCAGGCGGAAGTATTTGCCATTGACATGGGTGCTAAAATCCTTCTTGAGAGAGGGGTGAAGAACATGACAGTACGAATTTTCTCAGACAGTCAAGCCGCTCTCCAGGCGCTGCAAGCCGTGAAAACGGTATCGGCTCTGGTTAATTATTGCAAGAGAACATTAAACACACTGAGTTGTGATAACAGAGTTTCTCTGATCTGGGTGTCGGGTCAATCTGGGGCTGCTGGCAATGAAGCGGCAGATGAGCTAGCATAAGAGGGCAGCGCTAAAGCGTTTGTGGGACCGGAACCAGCAGTTTGTGTATCATTTGTGATGTCTAAATATAGGATTGGACTGTGGGCTGAAGAGAGACTTCGCCTACTGTGGACCAGTTCTCCTGGAATGAGACATGCTAAGGTGTTTATAAACATCGCCACTGTCAAACCCGGGAACTTTTTAGGACTTGGTCGTAGCAGCATAAAAGTTCTAATGGGTGTCTTTACTGAGCATTGCCGATTAAAAGCACACCTCAACTTGTTGGGGTTAGCCGACTATGTGCGGAGGAAGCAGAGACGGTTGAGGATGTTTTATGCCACTGCCATACTGTTACCGTATCAGATTCTCGATTTTTGGGTCGCAGTTTATCTCCTCAAAGAATCTAAGACCTTTCACCGAGCATGGTGAAGTTTGATAACGAGATCTATCGGGGTACAATAGATGCTTAGGGTCGCGGTGCAAGGTTGGTTGGTCCGCCTACCCGATATGTAGTCTATATAATGTAATATACTACAAGTTGTAATGTAGGAATGAAACAACTTTCGCTATCTTTTAGCATCTTTGCAGCCTTTAATAATATTGCTGTCATTATCACGCAATATCGTAATTTAATTAATTTCTATGTTCCATAGTTAAGTTAAATCCAAAATTTTTTGTGCGATCGCTAATCCAATATGTTTTCTTGGAAAAATTTCACAACTCAACACAACGTTTTCTCTCCCGTTTCCAGTGGATCCAGTGTCCAGTGTTGCAAAATATGTCAAATTTTTTTGCAATTTGAGTTCGCAGTAAGCCATAAATATCAGATATTATATTTTTATATAGTTACGAAAATAGGGCAATAGTAGACAATAAACAAGAAAATCCTTTAACTTCTACTATTGAATATGGTTTATTATCTAAGTAGATCATCTCAACAATTTTGAAAAAAATTCTTTTAGCCCGTTAGTCATTAATATGCCAAATTTATTTTTCGCTTGGTATTGTTGTAATGTCAGTTGTTGAGCATTAGTTTTCAGTTTTACCTTTTTCGTTAAAATTTCTTCAATTTTCTTATCTTTACATTGGTTTTCTTTGATATGTCTTATATTCAGCTTCATTCAGGTGTCTGAACTGTGAACGTACTAGTCGACGCTGCTTTTCCTTTTACAACTATAGACCACGGATTAAACTAAACGGTAAACGAGTGAACGCGTTTTAACTTGCACGTAAACAAATTTGAATCAGTCGACAGCACGATTATTAGCGAAAAATCATGAACGATCCGGCGATCCGATTTAGCAAAAGGCTAAAATTCCGATTTCGATAATCCGGCCAAACGACGATCCGTGTCATCAGTAGTTAGTACCATTATCCAATTTTTGGATTCAAAATACCATAATTTTTAAAAGTTGTTTTTCTCATAGTACATTATATCCGTTGAGGGTTCATTTTGAGATCTTCGTCCAACCTCACTACTTCTGACCCTGCTAGTATTCTATCTTATCTATCTTCTCAGAATTCTCCTTTCAAAGATATCCTCTATGCTTTTTTTGTATTTCGTTATATTTCGAAGGTCTTTGATCGAAATGTTTCTCCTTATTTCGGTCTCTTCACCTCTATTTTGGGTCATATTTACTATGAGATATGTATGTTTGTTGTATATCAGTATTTCTTAAGCTTTTCATCATCATTACCTATATGACCTGCCCGGGACTGGGAATTTATCCCTTCATAAAAAATACCGTACAGTACTATAATAATGTTCTTATTATTAAATATATTACACATAAATTTTGAATAATAATTAATGGGATGGTTGATTTTGCTTCTTCTTAACAAGATTTTTTTCAAGACATCGTAAGTCATGCTTTACGCTGAGCCGATTCCTAGATTTTGTTTTGATAGAAACCAAAGTTGAAAAGCCGCTCTCACATCTATATGTATTCCCAAATAGGACTAGAGTTCTTAAAGCCTTGTCAGCTAAAATAAAATATTCGCTCTGTTTTTTTGTCCAAAACATAGCTAAGTCACAATTTTGGAATTCCATTCGCGAAGAGTATCACGTAGTTTGAGAAACTGAAGTTCAGCTGAAACATCTTTCTTTTTGAAGATTTCTTCATCTGTAGAAAATGGTCTCAGTATCTATGGTAAAGCTTGACGGTTCTCTATGTCCGGGATATATTGGTTCAACGAATTTATCAAAGAAGATAGGTGCTGAACCATGGAATTAGTGAAATATTTCTTCGTTGTATGTGCTTAATATTTCAGACAAGTGCGTGAACATCGATATGTCACCAACTTGAACTCTACGTTTGTAAAGTTGTAGTTTTCGCAATAAACTAACAATCCTATCTTGCGCTATCAGAATATTGCTTATATTTCCTTGTAATAAGTGACATAAAGTGTTAATTTAACTGAAAATGTCAGTCAAATACGACAAATAGACTCAAATATGCTTTGTTTTTTATTTTTGTGTAAAAGTTCTTCTCCTTTCCTGTTTTACGATTTTCAAAAAACAAAGCTATTTCCACGCGCATCTCAAACAACCTGTTTAAAATATTTTCCCTTGGCAGCGAACATACTACGGTGTAGAATACATGTGCATCAAATTTCGCAACGACTTTATGACATAATTCTGAAAATTTTCGAATTTGCGGCACTGATCCGAATATGGTTGCAAATTTTCACTATTGCATTAAACACCCTCAGGAAATTTGAAGGTAGCATCTTAACACCCGAGGCATATCGATGTATCATACAATAATAAGTTGATGGTAACTTGTTTCACAAATATATAAAAATCAGAACGAATACCAATTATGGAAGGACCAGCGTCAGTACACAAAACTAACGATGACAACTTGAGATCATTTTCCTCAATTAATTGTTAATAAACCGCGCATAATGGTGAGTAGCGATTTAGAAAACAAATATTCTTCTTCAACACGATCATCGTTTAAACAGCCAACGAAAGCGAGCAATTTTGAACAAGCAGACACGTCAGTTGACTCGTCCAACTGCAGTGCAAACAACATAGGGCATTCTTTTAGTTTAAGTATGACTATGGCCAAAATATCGTTACTCATTTTTTCAATACGATTTTGAACTGTGCTAGGGGAGAGAGATATTTCATTAATTTTAGCAACATATTGCTCGCCCATAACAAACTTTACTGCATCTACTATGCATGGTTTTATAAGATCAGTTAAACAATCAAGTTAACGCGATTGATTACATTGCCTCTTATTTCACTCTTATAATTTTTCTGTTGTTGTTTTTTTATCGCATTAGTTGCATCAAAATTAATAGTAGTAATACTTGTAGTTTAGGAGCCAGTTTACCAAAAAAATGTAGAAATCAGTGTGGCTTGGTTACCCATCCTATATTGACATTTTACTCCCCAAGGGGTAATCATCTACGTCCATGATATTCCGCATGGAAGATCATATATTCTTTTATTTTGTATCATGACCTTTGTTTTATGTCATCCGCGAATGCTGTTATCTGATTCAATTTGTTGATTAATGTGTCTCACAGATTTACTCATTGAGGTCTTATACAGGTGTCCCATATCTTCCACATCAGAGCATTATTATAAACTGAAAAGACAGAAAATAATAACCAAAACACATTAATTTTTTATTGATAAATAATTATTAATTATATAATATTTTAATTTATAGCTAAGTTCAGGTCGGTACATCCAACATGTCTGACTTTTAGATTACCCGCACCACCACCACATACGCACTTTAGATTATATAAGACCTCAATGGATTTACTGTTGTTAATTTCTTGTAACATATTCCAGACATACATATATTAAAGTGTGTAGGGGCTAGTCTGTCCCCATGACCCAACAATCTTTTCTGCACACGCAATGCAATGGTCCTGTTGTTTCCGCACTTCATTTTGTCATCCCTTTTGTGTATTGGACATATGATACTTCTTCCAGTCGTTAGATATCGTTTCTTCTGCCCATGTACAGCTTATTAAGTTGTATAGCATTCCTCACCTCGTTAAGACGCTTCGTGGAAGTGAGAGTCGGAATTGAAATGGAATGAAATCGAAATAAATTTTAAAATGATGTTTGCTGAGCATAATATTAGGTTCCTTGCTGCAGATCACTTCAGCAAGATAGTGAAACGAGCCTTTCCTGATTGTAAGGTAGCGAATACTTTAAGTTTTAATTAATTCTGATTAATTTTGCATCCGATGGGTGCAATTCAATGATGGATGTAAATAATGCAGTTATGACAAGACTGCAAGCTGATTTTCTGGGGGTTATTGTTGTAAGGTGTCTTTGCCACTCTAATCTCTTATATGCCAATGAAGCTTGTATATAGTTGCCACAGACATGTGAAGACTCAGCAAGGTATCTATCATTTATCCAATGATACTCCAGCGCAATCCGAGCCTTGGTCTCCTCAGCTTTTTTCTTCCATCCATCTCTGTCTTCTGATGCTTTTTTCCAGTTTGCAGCTCATAACATGTACGTATTCCTGGCATCCTTCCGCACATCATTCTTCTACCGTGTTATGCGTTTCTCTTGTCCTCAGGCTGTCTTTGTATTGTTTCCTTTGATAGTTTATCATACGGCATCCTCTGGACATGCCCTGCCCATTTTATCCGATTCTAGCACTTCAGATATTCAGATATCTTTTTAATAGAGTAGATTGTAATGCCTCGGCCGCAAGCGACCTTGCCAAATAGTTTTTATAACGGTGTAGATATACCACTTATGATATTATTCATCTGATGGAGTTGATTATACTGCTTCTTCTTTACTTACTTGTTGCGGTTTTTCCATAAGTTAAGAAAGTTGAGTGTAGGCCATTTAAAATAGAAGTTTGCTAGTATAATGACGAAACCAAAAATAATACAAACAGATTAAATAATTTATTTATTTTCAGAAAATACGGTTTATCTACACTATTTTATGAAACCGTCCAAGAAGAAAACAAAGTAAAGATAATAGCAGTTGTAAAAAGCAATTCAGATATAAAAACTTTTAAAGACTTAATGGGGAAAAAAGCTTGTTTTTCGATGTATAATGGAATGGCTTGGAATTCGGTTTTGAATGAACTCCAACATCAATTAAGTTACTGTCCGTATGAAAAAGCAATGAGCGAATACTTTGGAGAAAGTTGCGTTCCAGGAATTCCGCCAGAATACGAAGGAAAATTAACTAAACTTTGTGAAAGTAAATATCAAGGTGATCGAGGAGCCTTAGACTGCTTAACGGAGAAAAACGCTGATGTTGCTTTCGTTTCAACGAAAGCTTTAAATTCGTACATTAGTAAGTTATTTTTATCATAAAAATGTTTATCATTATTTCGTTATCATTATTAATTATTACAGATGAAACTGGAAAATTGACAATGTCCGATTTGAAAATAATCTGTGACACAAAACCTTGCCATTTAACTTGGTCACCAGTTGGGCAAGCGATGGTTTACAACAATTTAACATCTTGGCGCCAAAAAGACATTTTGGACGTTTTCTTAGAACTAGATTTATTATTTGGAAAGAATTTTAAGGAAGCAACGCGGGTTTTTACAATGTATGGACCATTTAACGGCGTAAAAGACGTTTTATTCCACGACGATACCAAAGAACTACGAAAAGTCCCAGTTTCGAAAAACTATGATGCGATGCCGAGACGATTCGATGAAATTGTTAAAAAAATTAAAAGTTGCAAAGAAGTTTTATCGAATGGCGCGATTAAAGTTGTTGGAAATGTCTTTTTGTTTTTAATTGGTTTATTTTTAGTGTTAAGTTAATATGATTAATAAGATTATGATTATCTCCTGTGATATTATTTTTTGTCGCCTTTTTCATATCAATAAAGAACTTTTACGTATTAATTATTTCCTTCCTTTCATTTATTGATTATTTTAGTCTAAACCCCACCATGAATGCATTACCCTGGAAAAATATCGATTTTCGCCGTTTGTTGTAGACCAAACACTCACAAAGTTAAAGTTGCGAGGTTAAATGACAATCATTGACTTATGTCTACGAAAAAACAGGTAAATTTCAATTTAAATTATCACTTTAAAGTATTTTCAATTTAAACGTGTATTTAGAATGTCAAAAAGGAATCAAAACCGACCAAAACGAAAACGAATCCAAGTAAAACGCGTGAAGATCCGAATTTGACAAAGAAAAAAGAAAAGGAGGAAAAAGTTAGTGTTAATAAAGCTTCGTTTAGAGATGGAGGAAAGTTGGGGAAATCGAGTATTTCGGGAGTTTCGTCTCCGAGGGTTTCTAAAAGCCAGTTTTTTCCAAATAAAGGACAAATGTATAAAAATGCTTTAAAGGTAAGTGAGGATCAAGGAAAATTTTCAATTGCTGAAAAGTTAAAAGATCGCGAGAGGAATAAAACGAGGACTTTGAGTCCAAGTGATGTTAAAGTGTTAAAACCAAAACAAGACGTTGCCTCAACCAGTAATGTTAAAAGACCGGGAACAGCAACAATTCGAAAACATGAAATTGAGGAAGACAACGTTCTAAAAATCCAAAAAGATCAAAAGTATCAAAAAGAAGAAAATTATGAAAGCGATTTTGATTCTTACGAATCAGATTTCGAAGAATATTTATCCTCCCTCAGTTCAACAACATCGATTTCTTCGGATGACTCAAACGAGAAAGAATCAAACTCAACAAAACCCTTCATCAAAGAAAACAATTTGGGTGAAGAAGAAAAAAAATTAGATTCAGGAAACTACGAAATTTCCGAAACGAAGCATAAACAAGTTTTAACCAACATCAAAGAATCAAATGAAATCGAAAATAATAAAAATAACTTAATAAATAAACCATTAACGAAGTTTATAAACAACGCGATTTTAAGTAATCCAGCTTCTTTATCATCATCTGATGAAGGATTCGAAGAAATTAAAAACGAAAAAATTCATTTCGTAAATTTTTTAGAAGCGAAACGAAAAAATAGTCTGATTAAATCGGCGGAGTTAAAAAAACGTCGGGGTCAAGATCTTTTAGGAATGATCCATTTAGATATTCAAAATTTTACTATTTTCGAGTTACAACCGATTCGTTACGATGATTTTATGAAATCGTTTGGAAATCGAAATTATCTTCAAATTTCCACACAAACTGGGGATGATAATGTCGATGAGGAGGTTTTAACGGATTCGGTGGAATTTCGAACAATTTGGACTCAAAATCCTATTCAATTAAAAAAGGAAAATTTTGGGGATTATAAACTGTATCATCAAGATTATTTGGGATTTGGATTCGATGATATTGATGAAAATAAAAGAAAAGATATTTCGAGTTTTAATGAAAATAATTTGAAAGAGTTTCTTGGAAATGCTTCGGAGGTTATTTTAAATTTGTTAGAGGAAAAATCACAGTTAAATAATTGCAAGGAAATTGAAAATAACCAATTGAGTTTGCCGTTTAGTGATGGTCATATAACGTTTAACACCGAATTGGATTTTTTGAAAAATACCGATGTTATTTTAGCTACGTTTTCGGAGAATATAACAAAAATGTTAACTGTGCATGTTTCGATTGAAGAAGAACGTTCTTTGTTGTGTTTATGGAAGATATCTCAACAAAATCAACCCGAAAAAATCTTTTCGATATATGGGACGATTAATTCTTTATCTATGGATGATAATTATATTTTTGCTGGTTTAAATGATGGGTAAGTTAATATAATAAGTTATTAATAATTTAATTTTTTCATTCTCCAATGCTTTCTTTGCTATGTTTACACTTTGATGCTATCTGTATCCAATTTATTACTGATGTCATATTATAATAAGTTATATGATAAGTAATTTTTAAATTTATGCCACTCAATGTTTAATATATGCGATAATCACACAGGAAGAGATGGTAGCATAGCCTTTCCTGTCCAATTCCGACACTCGTTTCCACGAGGCCTCTAAAGGCGGTGTTCTCTAGAAACCGGAGGAAACCTGCTAGAGATACGGTAACAAACTTGGAACATGCAATTGGCACAGGATTCATTGTGAATAAAAAGATTAAGCACTTAATCATAGCTTTCCATGCACATATCCAAGAGTCTGCACATTAAGGTCAAGAGGAAAGCATCCTACGCGCCCACGAACCAACTGAGAAAAAAGAATAAGACATTAAAGATGCCCTGAGAACGACTCAAGATTATATTAAGTGATCTTAATGCCAAAATTGGAAAAAGGGTCTCAATTCAAAGAATTGGTAAATATAGTCTACATGATTGATGGCAGATTGATAAATCTAGCAGCATCCTTTAATATGGTTATCATCCCTCTATACTATGGTTATACTTTGTACGAAAGAATATATACAAAGGAACTTGGGTCATTGATGCGAGACACCATTCAGACGTTATCACTGTTAAAAGTAGGCGTGCAGCAAATACCTACTCCGACCACTATCTTGTGGAAAGTATAATAAGGGCCAAATAGAAACATACTTTATAAAGAAAATATAACAAGGAAGCTGTAGGAAGTTGACAAGTTGAGTATGAAGGAAACAGCATCAATGAAGAAAGGAACCAAATAGGTCTCCTGGGTTGACGAAGAGTGTGGAACCATAACTGAACTAAACTTACTTCAATACTAAAATGCAGTCTATTCACAACCCTGGAAAACAAGATTCTTTGTACGAATCCATGGTCTTATGGCGAGGACCGTTAGTTTTCTATTAATGTATCAAAACCAGAAAGGATACAGCGTAAAACTTGTTGATGGAATCCAATGTTGAGCGGAGCTGGTTTATTTGATGGTTTAGCGGTCTTAGAACAACCCCTATACAAAAATTTATGGGGGGGTAATTGTAATTAATGTTTTTAAAACATATGCTTTGTTTTTGATTTTTTCTATTAATTGATCCTTAGAGTTGACTTGTGTAAACATACATCCTTTCTTTCATGTGGCCCCACACATAAAAATCAAGGGGCGTCAAATCAGAACTCCTTGCAGGCCATGGAATTGGATCTCCTCTCCCAATCCAACGATTAGGAAACATTTCATTTAATGAATTTTCAACATTTTGGGAATAGTGTGCAAGGCATCCACTCGGGCATCCATCATGCTGAAAAACCACATTACATCTGTTTTCTAAAGGTACATGGTCAAGCAGGCCTATTAAATTGTTATGTAAAAATTCATTGTATCCTGCGCTAGTTAAACCATCCGATAAAAAATAAGGACCAATTAAATTATTTCCAATGAGCCCCATCCACACGTTTACGCTAAATTTTTTTTGATTGTTAGATGCGGATTTTGAATACGGTGAAAATGATTTAAGAATACAGTTCATTAATGGATGTCCGAGAATTGTTAAGAAAAACTAGTTACTTCCCAACGGAAAGAGTACAACATATACTATCAAAATACACGCGGATTGACTACCAAAATCAATGAATTTTTTACTTCGGTCGATGCATCGGACTTTGATGTTATTGCTCTCATTGTCAGTGAAACTTGGGTCAAGAAGAGCGTCCTAGACTACAAGATCTTACCAGACCGGTATGACGTTTTTAGATGTGATCGATCTCTCCGTAAGGGTGGAGAGATGTTACTGGCTGTTAATTCCGGAGTTGCCTCCTGTCCTATTGAATCAATTGACTTGAAAGCTGTACGGATTGACTTTAAAAAGACGAAATCGGCTTTTAACATTGTTGTTTGCTATTTTCCCACCTGGAGGAAAGTATGTATAGTTACACCTTCGATTACATTGAATCAATGTTGGATATGTCTTTGGATACCATAGTCATGGGTGATTTTAATATTGCAGTAATAATGACTTTCTGCAATTAAATAATGTAATGAATATCATTGATAGAACTCTTGATTTGATACTTGCTTCCTCAAACTTGAGTTTCAAATTAAACACTCAGACTTTACATGGGTACCAGAAGATAATTACCAATCGGCATCACTACTTACTATTGCGATAACGGTGCCTGCACATTTGATAGCTCGAGATGTTATCTTATCTGCCTTACATGTACGAGGCACTGCTTAACATCGACTGGACTCATCTATTTACGTTATCATCGGTTGAACAATACTGTAATGTTTTTTATGAAGCATTATACAAGGACCTGGACACGTACTACTCACGTACTTAAATCTGAGGGCAAGCATGCAAGGTCGAAATATCCTGTATGGTATTCAATTAACCTAATAAGAATGCTTAGATTAAAAAAACACCACCATAAATTGTATAGAAAAACTCATTGCAGATATCATCGCACAAGTTTATGTCAAAACTCTAAGGGACATAAGAAAAGAACCAAAAAACGTTTGGCGTTTTGTTAACATGAGCAGAAACAATATCTGATCTCCAGGCTCTCTCAAGTGGGCCGATGAAAATGTGTCCGATTTGCCAACAGTAGTTGACTTATTTGCCACTCATTTTGAGGCTATGTGCTGTGCTGCATCATTTGAACCTACTGGTAACGATCACGCTGTTTATGATACTAATTCTGTCACCTTTGGTATATCCGAAGTCAATTACGACGAAATGGTTGAATCTTTCAAAAAATTCAATTCAAAGGCTACAATTGGCCCAGATGAGATTCCTACATTTTTAGTCAACGACTGCGCCCCTACACTCTACATATTTTCAACCTAATAATCAAAAACTCTGAATTTCCAAGCGCGCACGCGATGTTCACAACTTTGGGATTTTTTCACTCCCTTAAATGAAAACATTATGTTGTTGGAACCTGCAACAGCCTCTCAGCCAAGGCAATAGCTCAAGTATTACAAAGCAATAAGTAAATGTTACCAATATTTTTTGTATCAGGTACAACTTTTGGTTAATAAATGGAGGGAGGAGTCTCCTCATGTTTGAACATTTTGTATTTAGTGAATAAGTAAACTTAAATGTGTGTAGTTTACATCAAGATTCAAGTTTCAAATATTTAAACAAATCCGGTAATCTACATTTATAATCTTTCCCCTGAAAATGTTGGTTGTTTGAAAGTACTTTAATTAATTCGGTGTGGGTTTTGGCTTGGTAAAACATCTATGTAAGGTACTTTCACTTCCTAAAAACATCATCTAGAATTAATAAGAACTTATCATAGAAAAGCTGACAATAGAGTACTTAAACACAATCACCAGTGATCATGATGCATATTCATTTTTATCAAATAATTAAGTATATTACTGCCATTAAATACAATTTTTGTTTTAATTGTCTGTTCGGAATTAAGAGTACAATGATTACTTGGCTATTCATTACTAATTCTAGAACATATACCACTCATTTAAAGCATTGGAGTAAGAACAAATTAAAAATGATATTGTAACTAATAAAATTTTAATTTCAGAACAATTTCTATTTGGTCATTAACCAACAACGCCGATTTTTACATTAAAGCCGATTACATAACACCAATTTACATATCTGACATTGAAAAAGCTCACCACTCGAAAATAATTGCGATAAACCCGATAGAAATAGAAAACTCAGAAGGATACATAAATAAACAAGTAAGTGACATTTATAGGTTATGTGTATGACAGTAATATTATAGGTTAACTTACTAATTTTTAATTTCCTTTTAATTTATTGATCTATTTCGCACTTTCACTTCAACCAAGTTCTTGACCCCATAAGTGACCCACTATATCCATTTTTAATTTTACTTCTCACACAAAAAATACAAAACACCTTTATCACTTTGCTACATAAAGAAATTCTTTAGGTATAGGTTATGTTTACACTTTCAAAGACCTTGACCTTGTTCTTTATAAACACATGTTACAACAATAAATTAAGTTATTACTTTTAAATAAAAATTTATTCTTAAATTTATATTTTTTAAATTATTATTGATAATTATTAATTAATTATTACATTATTTAATTAACTTTGATATTTGTTCATAGATCTATACATTAGATGAAGATGGTTTATTAAAAATTTGGTCGATGATAAAATTGAATAATTCAAATTACACTTTAAGTTTACACATAAACTCAACGATCGATTTTAAAGACTTGTATAAGAACTTAAATAATTTACAATGTACGGATATGTGTGTAAATAAATTAGATCCAAATCAAATTTTTGTGTCAACGAATTACGGAAACATTCTACATTTTATAACGACTGGAAAGAAAACCCATCCGAAATTTTATACCGACAATAATAACGATAGAATAGCATCGAATTGTTTAATAAATTGTCCGTTTTCGCCTTTATACTTTTTATGTGGTTATCAAAACGGAAATGTTAAACTTTACTCGAGAGAGACGGAGAAACCCCTTATGACGATGTCAAACAAAGACCAAGAGTCGTCCATAGATCTTATACAATGGTCGATAAATAAACCTTGCGTCTTTTATACGAAAGATAGCAAAAATGTTGTTCATATTTGGGATTTAACAAAAAGCGATATTTTTCCAATATGTTCGTTAAAGTTTAACGATCGCATTGATTATATTAAATTATCCCCCAATATTTCACAAAACAATACCATAAAAAGGAGTTATTTAGTTATTATTACTCGCAATAAATTTGTTGATTTGTATGTTTTAAATAAAGAGCACGGCCAACAAAATAAACAAGATTATGATGATAATGTCCGTAAATTTACGAATTATGTTAATAGATTGTAAATTGTTGTTTTTTAATAAACATAATGTTTAAATTTGTGTTTCTTCATTAATTCCAAAACTCCAACTTTAGGACAAAATGTAAGGTCCATGTAGGCAGCCCCCCGACATACCTAAAAATAAAAAAAATTTATGCTAAAGTATTGTACTAGTTTTGTACCCTAATGTACCTCCAACGAAAAGTTTTGTACCCCTTACGGTTTTTAAACTATAACGTTTTTGTGATGGGGGGCTGCCTACATGTCAGCCCCCGACATTTTTTGATAAAAACGAACCTTTTAGTACAATAAAATATTGTACTAGTTTTGTACCTTAATGTACCTGTCAAAAAAAGTTTTGTACCTCAACGGTTTCCGAGAAACAACCCCTTTTATAAGGCGGGGGCTGGCAGATAGTTACATTCTGGCAGTTTAACATACCAACTTGCCATTTTCTGTGCGTTATAGTACTGTATTAGTTTTGTACCTTAATGTACAGAATGTCCCAATTTCGATGTCCGCATAGGCTATCTCCGAAACTAAAAGAGATAGAAGAAAAGTAGCTTACATGTCATGATCTCGTTTTTCGAGAAAATGCTAATGCCGAAAACTCCGAACAGCTATCGTCTTTTGTTTTCGCCCTATCGACACCGCTTCATTACCGGCAACTCCAGTGTGACCTGGGACCCAGATCAGAGAAACTGTGTTATCAAAACTCAGTGTGTTTAATGTTCTTTTACAGTCATTAACTAGAGCCGACGCCGTTTTCACGGCCTGCAGAGCGGCTTAGCTGCCTGGGAAAAATCGTACAGTCATATTCTTCACCCCTGCCTCAAAAAGGATTTTAGCACCCATGTTAATAGCAAATACTTCCGCCTGGAATACAGTACAGGCTGTCGGCATAGACTATCTCCGAAACTAAAAGAGAAAGACAAACAGTAGCTTACATGTCTAATCTCATTTTTTAAGAAACTGCTAATGCCAAAAACTCCGGACAGCTATCGTCTTTTGTTTTCGCCCTATCGGCAAAAACTGAAATGTTTGCGAAAACGACAAACGCGAATATCTCACTTATTACCAAATATGTATTATAATTAAAACATTATAGGAGTAACTTTTTACGAAGAATTCAGTGGTGTAGGTAGAATTTTTTCCTATGCTTTATTTTCGATATTTTACAAGTAACTTTATTTTTTTAAATAAAAACCGTAGTTGGCTATGGTCTAAAATAATTCGTTATTTTTTTCTAATAACAAACAACAAATTTAAAGATTATGGTGTATATATACAAAGATGCAGGTGTTCCGTTAACGGTACGGAGCGGCTGTATCTCGACAATGGTAAGGCCTAGAGATTTGGGGAAAAAATGCTTATAAGCAAAGTGGGCAAGAGAAATAGCTGAAAATTATTTTTAAGTTCATACTTCGACCGCTAGGGAGCGTAACTGCCATAAACAAACATAAAATTCCCACTATCTCAGAAAGTTAGGCGATGAGCTATAAATTTGACAGCATCATTTAGTAGCTTGAATAGTACTGCATCGCTTTGATTTTGCGATATTTCTCATATCGTTGGCGTCATATGAAAATTGCCTAAGTCCAAAAAAGTAAATTTTACAGGAGACAAAAAAAAATCATTTTTAAACTGTAATATTTTATATATCTTAATTTTCTTTTCAATAATGCTTAAAGCAAGATCCTATGTTAACATATAGATAATGACAACACAAAAAAAAACTCGTAAAAAAATACAATGGAGTTAGGCAAAAATCATAACAAAAAACATTAGTTTTTTGGATTTACGCAATTTTCACATCGACGTGACGCACGATTTTTATGAACCCGAAAACACTATTATTGTTATATAGGAATGAAAAAATTCTTGGTACACAATTAACTTTTATTATATAAGATTATATTAACTTTAAATAAAATATTAATTAAGGATGTTGAAGTAGATATTAACTAAACATGTTGAAGAGCATCATAAAAATCATGATAATCTTTCTCTATTGTATTTTTTAAAGATTGAAGATGTTCGTATTTTTCTTTCTTAATTTTTAATTTGTCACCATATAGTTTCGGCAAATTTTCCATTGGTATTAAAGTCTTCTTATTTATTATAACCGGTAAAATTTCAAATTCATTGGAGTAGCGTAGTTTATATTCAATAGATCCATCAGGTTTGTATTTTAGCGCTCTAAGGTTGTTAACAGTAGGATCACCAACCTTAAACCCCGGACGAATTGAATTTACAAAATTAATGCTAGAGAAATTTTTAAAGAAATCGTGGTGTAAATACTGCACTACATAAGGTCTTGGGTGAAGTCTAGCTGTTTTTGCATAATGAATATAATCTGCTGGTACGTTGATCACTTTACCAGATATTTTTCTTTCTATGATAGAGTGCATGGAGTCGCACTCCATCTGTGTGTGCCCTTTTCTAAATATTTTTGTATGACACAAATATTATGTTCCATCGCAAAATTTAACAGGGCATTTGAAAGAGTAGCGTTACGATTCTGTGAACCACATCCATCGCTATAAATAATAATGTCAGGTTTATTCTTGAGATCTATATCACGTAACATTGTTGTAGCCAAAAAATTACAAATAATAGATGCAAAGCAGTTAGCCTTTAGCTCGCCTTCTCCTTCGTGCCAGAAGAAGCAATATCCATCCTTAGAATGTAAGTCAAAAATTGTAAAATTATGAATTATTAACTTAGTCTTATAATATAAAGAGGAGACATTAGGCTGGGGACATAACAAAACTGATTGTAAATCCATGGTTATAACTAAGTTTGATGATTCCTTGTCCTTTTCTTTTTCATCACGTGCTTCACTTTTCCTTTTAAGGTGTTCTCGATAAATTTTCTCTGCAATATGTTTGGTTCGAAATCCCACACAAATATCGCATTCATCCTTTTTAGGTCTGAAGAGGGCCAAATTCATGTCATCAAAAATATATTTAAACATTGTCTTACTTATCCCTTCAATTTTCCGGTCTTTACACCACTAATTTACGAAAAATCTGTAAAGTTCAGATTTACTTTTCCAACACGGTTGTAAGTACAGTTTAGTTGATGTTTTTCTGCAATAGTGGGATTCTAATTTTGGTAAACTGCTGAAAAAATCCATTACTTTCTTCTTTTTATCAGTACTTCTTAATTGTTTTTGATTTTGATATTGAGTTTTAGCTTCCGAATTTTTACTGTTTATTCTAGTTGGTGATAGTGATTCTTTACTAAGCCAGTCTGTAATAGTCCTCATACACATACCTAAAGTATTGCAAAACATAGTTTTGCACACTCGAACTCTTGCGGTTTGTCTGTCCATATAGAAAGTATAAGAAATAGTCCTACGGCTCTGATCCTCAGCTATTCTATTTCTCGCTCTCTTAAGATCTGATCAGCGGTATCGACAGCGCCCTTGGTGGAATTATAAAAAGTGATTATCTCTGGCTTTTGTTTCTCTTCAGATTTAGGATCGATGGTGTTGTCGTCATGTAGTGTGGATACGAGAATTACATTCTTCTTTGCTCGTGGTATGTAAGATACTAAAGTTTTTCCATCACTGAAACTAAACATGCTGGTGTATTGTTTCCTTCCATTGACAAAGACAAATGGTGGGGGCAACTGTCTTTTATTTTTTCTCGCAGTTCCAACGTATCAGTTTTTCTTTTTCAAAAAATCGATGAGATCTATATCGGTAAACCAATTATCGGCTGTAATGTTACGACCGCTTCTAAATATCGCTTTAGCCATTCTTTTTACTACCTCACACGGCTTATTACTGACAGCGAAAACACCTTCAGGCTGTTTCCCAGCATAAATCTCCATATTCAACGTATAAGTCGTCTTGGCATCAGCAAGGGCAAAACATTTTATGCCGTACTTGTTCGGTTTGGACGGTATGTACTGCCGAAATGCACACCGTCCTCTGAAATCTGGTAGCATCTCATCGATTATTACGTTTTCTCCGACTTTATAACTCTTTCGACAGTTTTCTACAAATTTTTCAAACACGTCCCGAATTGGAGCAAGACGATTGATTTCTTTTCGTTCTGCTCTGGTAGTAAAATCGTCAAATCGAAGACAACGTATCAGAGTTTTGAACCGTTTGATATTCATTACCAATCCAAATTTTTCGACACCGTCGCCTTCTTTTCCCCAAAGTTCCTCCAAACTTTGACGATTTCCTCTCAGTGCTCCTGCTAGGTATAATAAACCAATAAAAGTCTTTAGTTCGATGACGGTATATCTAACTATTGGATCCAAAATGTCGTCTGTGGACAAATTATGCCAACAATCAACCGCATTTTTACCGTGTCCTTTGACTCCAAAACGTTCAGTTATAACATTGTGACATCGTCAACATTTCTTTCGTTTTTCGACTGGGAACAACATTTGCAATTGTGGGAATTCTTTTTTATTTGGTTTGAGAAATATAAAACGTCGAGACGACTTTTTACTATAACTAGGTTTTGCAGATAAAATATTAAATTTGTTCTCACGAAAAAGATATCAATAGAAGAAAAAATAATAAATAGAAGTATCATAGAATATTACGTGATATGTGAAGAAACAACTAAAATAAACACTTGATGAAAAAAATAATCGACTTATTGGCAAAAATATTTATGACGCATCCGGGCGCAATGAGCTTATGAAATCAATGTAAAAAAGTAGACTATAAAGAAGTACAGACTTCTACACTTTTTAAGACTCAAGAGAGGAGCGAAAACATTCTACTTGTGCCTGTCAGGCCAGTTGCGCCCGACGGAGGGTTAAGTGAACAATTCAATTTTTTAATATTAAAAATTATGTATGTTACATAGAGGGGTCATAAGAATTTTAGAAAGACTAAGGTGGGGTATGGCATAAAAAAGGTTGGGAAACACTGCTCTAGACCCAAACACAACGAAATTATGAATGTATCAAATAGCTACTCCCATAAAAAATCAATATTTTCTATTCACTCTGTTCTTAGCGTTACCCAGGTTGCACTACGAGGAAGTGAACAGAGACGCAACCCAAAAATCCAAATATTAATATCATAAATTGCTGAATTTTGATTATTTTAATCATCAGCATTATCTGATGGATACTCATCCAAGATTTCTTCTGGATCCCGTTGCCTAGTCGGGTTGGTAGGGTCATACATCATTGCAGCAATGCGGTAAAATTCCTCTGCCTTTTCAACACCTTTTCCTTCACAAGTTTTGTGGAAAATATATTGTGCTAATTTTCCCGGGAGTTGATTCTCCGTATGACGCGACGTAGATTCGGGATCCTTAAAAGTAATCGAATGGTTAACCTTTAAATCAACATACCCGTTCCTTTCTAAACAATTGTGGGCTTTCCAGTAATTCGAAATAATAATAGTACCAGGCAGAATCCATTTTTGAATTATTGGTACTAGGGTATCCGGAGTCCTTTCCTCCACAATTTCCATAAACACGCGTCCTGTCTCGCCTTCATAACCGCCAAAAACCCATTTTCCTTCAACTGGGTGTCCTCGGTGAAATTTCCTTCTACCGAATTTACTCTCATCAATTTCAACGATAGAACCCGGACCACCTAGCTTTTCAGGGTACAGAAGATATTTATCCAACAGGACTTCTTTACAAAACGATGCCCAACCAGATGCAGTTGGCAAGGACATTTTTGTAATTTTCGCAATAAGTGTAACGGGTGTCTTTTCTACCCACAAATATACAAAGCCTAAAATTTGTCTAATTTCTAATTTAGAATGTTCAAAAAAAGTATCTTTTCGCAACGCTACACTTTTAGCGCACTTCCGTTTTTTTTGTTTACGGATGGAAACACGTCCATTGCACGCCCAAGCGTAGCCATCAGGACCATTACTACGATGCTGCAAGACAAGTGGAGTTTCACATAGGGGACACTTGTACTCGCCTTCCTTGGGGATGAAACCCCATTCCCTCAGGCGGTTAACCAAAGCTTCTCCATTCAGAGCATGGATATGGAACATAGTCAATTTAGTGTTCTAAAAAAGTAACAATTAATATCTAAAATTATGGATCGAATAATATCCAACTTACCTCAGCCATTTTAAGAACATAAGTTAGTTCACTAAAGTTAAAGGTGGTTAAAGAACAGAACATTGGGTAACATAGGCACAGAATAACCAGAAGCACAGATCATAGAAAATAGCTTCGTTGAAATTGAATGCAACTCTCTAAACAAAAACTGACAAAAACTTCGTAGTAAAAATGGAACGCACGTGGCGCCATCTGTTGGGGATATTTTGGAATTATTCAGCTAAGAACCGAACCATTAGAATACAGGTTGGATTGGGTTTATATTTTATATACAGAGTGAGTCAGAAAGAATGGAAAATCCGAATACCGGAGATACTAGACTCCAAAATATGATGATTTAACGTAACATCTCTTATACAAATGTCAGTAGTTTTCGAGGCATAGGGTGTTGAAAGTTAAATTCTTATTTCGAAATTTCTTGATAATTTTGAAGGTTTTTGTACTATGGGGTCATACACACTTATTAAATTTAGAGAAAATTTTTATGTCAAACGATGTATGCAAGTACATTAATTGAAGGATTAATTGAAGGGAACAAAATTGAAGGATCCTACAAAACTCAAGCAAATACAGTTTAATAGTACCTATATATTAAATGATGGTAATAAATAGATAGATAAATATATCGATAGATAAATAGATTAATAAATCGGTAGATACGTAAATAGGTAAATAAGTAAATAGATAGCCTTGAGAAATAAAACGGCTAAACCTGATGGTCGAGCGAAATCAATAAAACGGGAAAAAATCCGTAACCACCAACATCAATTGGGTTACTAGGGTGTTGAATTGGACATTACAAAAAAAAGTATGAGCAAATGACCGCTACAATCGTAACTGCAATGTTTGGGCAATGGTATTTTCCCAAGACATGGAAATCCGCAGATGTGATCGTCTTGTTGAAAGTAGAACAATCACCGAGTCTACCCAAAAACTACCGTCCTATAGCTTCTAGGGAAGATAGCCGGATATCACGACTGGCAGAGGAAATGGAGGAAATTAACATCATACCAAATGCCCAGTTCGAATTCCGACCCTAAAGCGGCTCATACACGATGACTGTTGCGGCGGTGCCGCCAAAGCCACCGCAAGAGTCATCGCATGCGACGGATTTTAATGGCCTACACACGTAGACTCTTGTGGCGTCGTGCCGCACTTCTTTAACCGCTATCGCCGGACCTATACCAATGCATATCTGGAGAGACAGAGCTGCAGAATACCAATACTACTTGCAGAAAACTAAATACTTCCTATAGAGGACAAATGCTACCTATACAATACTACAAACTGCTTAAAAAGATAGATATCGTCTATAGAAACCTAAGTACTGCTACCAATAGCCAAGGAATTGGTTCCAGAATACTAATACTGCTTGCAGAAGACTAAATACTTCCTATAGACGATCAAAAATTCCTGGCGGAAGATAAATACTACCTATGCAATACTAGAAACTGTTTAAAAAGATAGATATTGTTTATACAAGGCTAGGTACTGCTATCAATAGACTATAAATTGGTTCCAGAATACTAATACTGCTTGTAGAAAATTAAATATTGCTGGCAGAAAGCTAAATACTGCCAGACAATTTTACAAGCTCATTTATGGCGGTAGTTTTTCAGTTTCTGTCGATGTAATTTTTTGATTTTGAGTCCCATAAACATGGGTACATGCTATATAGGTTTATAAATTTTATCCAAAAATCTTTTTCGGCGAACGCATCATTTCGATGGACGTTGGAAATAAACTAAAGCGATACTTTCGGTGTCGTATGCACGTCGCAATCCCATACACGTTGACTCTTGCAAGGCGCCGGAGCCTGCCACGGTTTTGAATCCGTCGCCGTCGCTGCTGCCGATGCCGTCGCATGAGACCTGGCGCTTCCCTACACACGATGCTTCATGCGGCTCGACGCTGCAAGAGTCGTCGTGTATGGGCCGCTTAACACAGCACTGTTCTGCAGCTCCTCCATCTCGTCATACACGACATATACCAGCGTACAGGAATTACCATGATTCAGTTAATAATGCTGCGACAGAATTCGTACATGTTCAAATGGAGGGTAAAAGCTAACAAACCTCCGACACCCTAGGAGTAGGAAGGTGATTAAACAGAACCAATCATGAATAAATTTATTACGTTACCATCATCCGATTCTAATTCAGATTATGTAAAAGACATTCAATCAATGGTAATACCGACAAGATATTGGGATCATTCAGTACCATGTAGAGTACAATCGATACCCGAATGATAGTCGGAGAGCTCAACTCCAAAGTAGGCAGGTAAGTACTATACAGAGAAATGATTGCGAATAACAGCCTACAAAGTGTCAGCAACGATAATGGCAGAAGACACACATTTCCCTAGAAAAGATATACATAAATGGACATGGACGTCACCTAACTGATACAAACATAAGCAAATCGACTATACAATGGGGTCATACAACTTATTAAATTTAGAGAAAATTTTTACGTCAAACGATATATGCAAGTATATGCATGAACACAAAGTAAAAGAAATGTTTTGATCAATTTTATATTTTGCGTAATTTGAAATGAAAAATAGCAAATATTTAAACGAAATAATTTCGCGGCTTTTCTGTGACGTAGGAACCGCACTGCCTAAAACAAGTTAAATTGTCCGTTAGATAGCGCTTGCGGTGTGACAGTGTCAAAATAAAACCATGGATGTAATAGAGTGTCTCTATTACATCCATGAACAAAACATAATAAACATAACCTACAAACACTCTATCTCTTTTCAATANTTCAAATTTAGAACGCACTTGTTATTTTTATATAAAAGAGGTTTTACCTGTCAGACATCTTGTACGCACGTTGATTCATCCAGTTGTGTTAATAGTTCGCTTGATCCTTTATGATCCGTTAATTATGATGATGTTTTTCGGTTGTTCTACAATTGTTAGTTTCAAAAAACAAGTAAGTGTTTATTAAATTTACAATTTATAACTCTAACTTTGTTAATCTCTTGTAGCAATAAAAAATGCTCTGAGGAAGGTTACAATAAATAACCGAAATATTAGCTTTTTAAAAAGTTGTATCTTTAATTAAAACCTGGACCGTACACCCCGAATAGTCGCATTTACTTGTTGCTCACTTGTATCGGTCGTAGATACTTCTTTTCTGCATTGTTATAGATATGGGGTTTTTTGATGAAATCACAAGAGAATTTGGGATAGAAACCACTAGGAATCTCAAATAAATATCAAGACTTAACATCAAACTAGCAAAAATGAACAACCGGTTGACTTTTCTAATTGGTAGTAGAAGACTAGGAGTCGTTCCTACACATATCAGGGACTGCTCAAAAAATTGGACGGGATTATTAGAGACCAGAAATTATGAACTATTAAGAAATATTAAGAGGACTGGAGAAAGGTGGGCGGCAAGTATTTTAAATTTAGAGATAAAAATTACATTAGATGTTATAAAGAAAAGTAATAGTTCCATTAATGAATTATCTGAACGAGTTNTGGGAAATAACCTCACTTTGTTGAAAACATAACCTCAATTTTGAACGCTGAATGTTTGTGGTTTAATTTTTCTTGGTTCTTTGTCGGGTTTTAGTGTTAATTTATAAAATCGATTGAGATAAATATAAATGTTGTTGTAATTGTAGTAAAATTTTAATAATATTAATAATAATTTTAATAAAAAAATGGAACGCATGTGGCGCCATCTGTTGGGGATATTTTGGAATTATTCAGCTAAGAACCGAACCACTAGAATATAAGTTAGATTGGGTTTAAATATAAAAGTTCCAAGCACAGAATAACTGTTTAGACTACGTGGCTCCACTTAACGTTCCGACTGGTTGGAAATTCCTCAGATGCAATTACCTATGGCAATTACACCTGTCAAATAATGCCACCACATTTGAATATTATTGCATCATATGACATGTGAGATTGCATCTGACGAGCTTCCAACCAGTTATAACGAATGTTAGCTGAAACAAAGCTATAATGTCAATTATGGTTTAATGGTTTAATCATACCATTATTATTTTATTATACTCTTACCGAAAAATCACTTTAAAATGACGTTTTCATCTGTCATTCTGAACAAACTTCAACTTTTAAAAGGTGAAATTAGCGGCAAATTTAAAAATATAACACGATTTGGAATCTATACTTTTTAAATTAAAAGAATGATACTGGTAATAATTGTTATTACTGTCTCTCATCATTCCCACTATTAATAATAAAATTGTTAGTTTAATTAAATTATTTCAATATAGACGCTAATGCCATCTTACGGGGGGATTTCGACATACAATCAGTCCCAAGTTCTCCTATCAAAGATCCCTGGGGCTGGCACAGATTACTCAAGGTTTATATATAAGGTTAATATATAAACCTTGCAGATTACTCGGTGAACCAACGGTTCTTTTAAAATAACCTTACATTTGCTTTAACGCTTATGCTTACAACCTGTGCGATTATTTTGTGTATTCATTTGCGATTTTAGCAATTGCGTTTTTCTTAGCTTTATTATTAATTAAATAAATATTTAATTTTTTAAAGAATATAATTATTAAATTAACGACTATTAGTTAATTACGAGGTATTAAATAAGAGATAAAAGATGGCGCTTTTATAAGCAAAGTTTCAAACCAACTTTTATATTGGTTCAAAATTCAAATTAATCTTAAGATAAACAATGATTTTTACGTTTTAATAAATAATATTAAGACTAATATTAGATAAACTAAATAAATGGCTGAAAAAGCAACAAATNAATTTATAACTCTAACTTTGTTAATCTCTTGTAGCAATAAAAAATGCTCTGAGGAAGGTTACAATAAATAACCGAAATATTAGCTTTTTAAAAAGTTGTTTCTTTAATTAAGACCTGGACCGTACACCCCGAATAGTCGCATTTACTTGTTGCTCACTTGTATCGGTCGTAGATACTTCTTTTCTGCATTATTTCAATATAGACGCTAATGCCATCTTACGGGGGGATTTCGACATACAATCAGTCCTAAGTTCTCCTATCAAAGATCCCTGGGGCTGGCACAGATTACTCAAGGTTTATATATAAACCTTGCAGATTACTCGGTGAACCAACGGTTCTTTTAAAATAACCTCACATTAGCTTTAACGCTTATGCTTACAATCTGTGCGATTATTTTGTGTATTCATTTGCGATTTTAGCAATTGCGTTTTTCTTAGCGTTATTAATAAATAAATATTTAGTTTTTTAAAGAATATAATTATTAAATTAACGACTATTTAGGTATTAAATAAGAGATAAGAGATGGCGCGTTTATAAGCAAAGTTTCAAACCAACTTTTATATTGGTTCAAAATTCAAATTAATCTTAAGATAAACAATGATTTTTACGTTTTAATAAATAATATTAAGACTAATATTAGATAAACTAAATAAATGGCTGAAAAAGCAGCAAATTTTGCTTCCATATCCGAAGCGAACCTTCAATTTTTGAGGTTATAGCACAGAATAACTGAGAATAACCAGAAGCGACACTGGTACCCTTGTTTATAGATATACAGAGTGTTTCATAATGCAGAGTGTCCCATCGATTGTGGTATCGGCTCTTTTGACGTCTAAATTTCAAGATAGAAACTCCAAATTCGATATGTATTAAGCTACCCTACTTGGCCAGGTGGTGATCATGTCAAATAAATAAAAAATTTTTATTGCACGGTTTGCGAATAATTTGCAAAAATGTTACAAATGACAAAATGTATGGTTTTATTTTTTAACGATTCTTATATCATATGATGTGGTAGTCATAGTANAGATGGCGCGTTTATAAGCAAAGTTTCAAACCAACTTTTATATTGGTTCAAAATTCAAATTAATCTTAAGATAAACAATGATTTTTACGTTTTAATAAATAATATTAAGACTAATATTAGATAAACTAAATAAATGGCTGAAAAAGCAACAAATTTTGCTTCCATATCCGAAGCGAACCTTCAATTTTTGAGGTTATAACACAGAATAACTGAGAATAACAATCAGAATAACCAGAAGCGACACTGGTACCCTTGTTTATAGATATACAGAGTGTTTCATAATACAGAGTGTCCCATCGATTGTGGTATCGGCTTTTTTGACGTCTAAATTTCAAGATAGAAACTCCAAATTCGATATGTATTAAGCTACTCTACTTGGCCAGGTGGTGATCATGTCAAATAAATTTTTTATTGCACGGTTTGCGAATAATTTGCAAAAATGTTACAAATGACAAAATGTATGGTTTTATTTTTTAACGATTCTTATATCATATGATGTGGTAGTCATAGTAAAGTAAATTAGAACAAAAATTAAGAAAAATGAAATAACAGTTAAATTTATGGCACCGTCGACCGAGACTACTACGCTTACTAGGAGCCGATCGTTTATTGCAAGTTAAGTAATAAACCAATAGACTAGGTGTGTAGTGATCGGTAATAATTTTAATATAATCTTTTTGTTGAAAAGATTAAAACAGTGCCGGCGCTAGCAAATGACGCGCCAGGGTGCGGGAACCGGAGTGGCGCCCCCCCTCCCCCCAAGCGGAATTTTTGGGCGGAACGCGGGGGGGGGGCGCCCAAAATGTGGGGGAAAAATTAAAAATTCATTTTAATTTAAAAAAATATATAATCAAAGAAATATAAATAAACTTAAAAAAGACTGGAATAATCATAATCCATACTTTAGCAAAAATTTAAGAATTATACTGGTGAAAAACCAAACTTAAGGGAATAGTCGGGAATACTCTGGNAGTACTCAAACGGGTGCTGTAATGAGACTCCTTACAGCATCCGATGCTGTAATGAGATTTTAGTAACATTTTATGGAACCAGTTCAAGTTGGTGACATTGGGTCATTAATTTTTCTAGTTGTCAATGTGACAATGTTTGTCTATTGATTTTTAAACACGTTCTTAGCATCGAATACAAGGTCCACAATGATGAGGACATTGAACTCTGAGGAATTTCTCTTATTTTAGGAGGTGCACATGAAACATTTTTGTCAGGTGAATACATTTTATGTTTTGACAGCTTCTAATTGTCAATTCAAATTTCTATTTTCAAGTGTTACGGTGTTACCAACTGCTACATACCTATTTCCCTACATTGTCAAAGTTTATTTTATTTTTGTTAAAAAAAAAGGATAAAAACGCGAATTACAAAAAATAGCATAAAAAACACGTTTCATAAGACTTAAAGCACTCATTCATTAAAAAACTCGTGGCTTCGCCACTCGTTTTTCAACTTGAATTCGTGCATTTCAAGCGTGTCTTACGAAACTTGTTTTTTAATATACTATT
>NW_019280723.1:70020-106704 GCF_000648695.1 Onthophagus taurus | reverse complement strand
TTGCTGTTTTTAACACTTTAATGTTGTTGGACAAGAAATTATCCATAAGAATGCTTTAACTTAACGCACAAGAAACTTAACTAACCATTAAAAATTATCTACAAATTTTACCACCATTCAAAAAATGGCGCCATCTATAATTGAATAACTACACTTTCAATTAAATTTTGTTGTATTAATTTATCATATAAATGTAAGATTAATATAAAAATGTTAAACGTTTTCTCAAATAGAAAGTTATTTTTTTTTAATTATTTATTATAATTTTCAATTTATAAGAATAATAATCATCATGACGTTAGCTTTTTAAAATATGTCAAGTTTGAAACGTCACCTGTCATCTTTATCCAAATGCATTTTCACAGGTTAATTAACATTAAAGTATTGTTTTAATTTAACAACTTATAACTTTATAATAATGGCTGGTTCGGCACTAAGACGACTTATGGCAGAATATAAACGTAAGACACCAAAAAAAGAATTTTTTTCCCTCTAAAATTAATCAATATTTACAAGATTAAGGGTGTAATGTAAACTTTTCTGTATATTTAGAATTAACGTTAAACCCCCCAGAAGGAATCATAGCGGGACCAATAAACGAAGAAAACTTTTTCGAATGGGAAGCATTAATAACGTAATTAACTTAAAATAAATTATTAAAAAACGCATCAATTTTAATGTAAAGATTATAGGGGACCCGAAGGAACTTGTTTTGAAGGTGGAGTTTTTCCTGCAAAGTTAACATTTCCCCCTGATTACCCTTTAAGTCCGCCGAAAATGCAATTTACTTGTGAGATGTTTCACCCAAACATTTACGCGGATGGAAAAGTTTGCATTTCTATTTTACATGCACCTGGTGATGATCCAATGGGGTATGAATCAAGTGCTGAGAGATGGTCACCTGTTCAAAGTGTAGAAAAGATATTGTTATCTGTTGTTAGTATGTTAGCAGGTAAGTTTTAAGAGATTTAAAAAAATTATAAATGATTAAAAATTGTTATGTTGTTTTTTAGAGCCAAATGATGAAAGTGGTGCGAATGTTGATGCTGCAAAAATGTGGAGGGAAAATAGAGATGAATTTAATAAAATTGCAGAAAGAATTGTGAGAAGAACTTTAGGTATTCCCACATAAATAAAATAAGAAATAGTGAAAAAAATTTTGATTTTATTGGGGTTTTATTACCTTTATTTTTATTATTTCAAATAAACAGAGTTTGTTGATAGATATTTTAACATGTCGTCCACATAAATCTATATATTATGTAAGCACAACTATTTTTTTTTCTTTGTAATTATTTTAGGGGTTTCGATATATATTTTATTTGTTACAAAAATACGTTTTTTTAACTCGTCCTTTCATTTTTTTTTAATCAATCTCTTAAACATTAATGTTTTAAATTAAAAAAAGAAAAGAATATTATTTTTAGATGAAATATAAAAACCTAAAAACGTTTTCTTTTGATATAATTAAAGAATTAATCATATATTGCCTTATTTATTTATTTTCGTGGATGTATCATATTTTATTTCATTTGGTTTATTTCTTTATATCGTTGTGTATCTGTTTTATGGCACAGTAAACCATTTTTATTTCATTTTTCGAAGATAAACAACATTTCTTCAAGTTGTTTGTTTTTTTTTTTTTAATTAATAATTCACATAAATTATGTGATATCCAAGACAAAATATGACCTAATTCTAATCTTTTTTTGTTTCATTTAAAACTGTTGTAAAAGTATTGATTACAACGTGGCGAAAACGTTTTTAGGACGGACCGTTTAATGTAACCACAATTGAACATATATAACTTATTCTTTTCGTTTTAGATTGATTTTTATTTTTTAAATTTTATTTGGACGTACAATAAGTCTTTTTTGGGAGGTATTTGGTACATTTAATAAGGTTTTTTTCGATAAATTCGAGTTGTTTCTAAAAAAAAGGAATTGAGTACGGAAAAATATTTATTTTTTTCTTTTTTTGGGGAAGAGTTTAAGATTAAGAACAATTAATTCGTATTTGCCTCAAAGTTGTTTTTTTTAAACTTTGAGGCAAAAATCTACATCTTAATTAAACTTAATTAATATTTAATAAAAGAAATAAAGAAAACGAAAAGATAAAAATGTATATAAACTCGTTTATTAATTATTATTAAGTTAATTTTAAAAAACTCATACATATAAGCTAAGATAAATACAAAGATTTGATTGTATTTAACCCCAAATTTTTGTATTTATTCAGATCGTAAATTAAAATTAAAAACGAAACAACAACTTCAATGTAATAAAAATACATTTACTACATAGAATTTAAAAAATTTACCAAGAAAAAATAATATTCTATGTAATTCTATGTACAAGATAGAAATTTACAACAATCACAGATAAGACACGTTTTTACATTCTCTGTCAAAACATATTCCTCAATTTGAGAAATTGCACATGATACATTTTTTTATTCGTCTCCAACAAACGTCCTCTTTTTCTACCTCTTCGTCCGCGATTTCGGCTTCTTCGTTTTTTTGCTGAAATCATCATCGGATTGGGAGAGTTCTTCGAATTTTCTTTTCGACTTCCCTATAATCACAACCATAATCAATCACTTTTTCACAATAATTATTTATTATTGTCGTTATAATAAAGTATGTCCAACAAAAAAAATTCATTTCAAGATTAATTAAAATCTAAAACAAATACTTTTTAAACACAATTCTTTTTATTGAACATAACAATAAAAATCTCGTATAAATAATTTCATTTTGATTAAATTAATTTTTGTTTTAATTTTGGACAATTATTTCTTACGAGAGTTAATGCAAAAAAAGGGTTAAATAAAGCAAAAGAATTCATGCGAAAGCACAAGAACATTTATTTTGATTATTTTTCATTTTTTAATTTTGAGATGGATATATAACGTACCTTTAGTGAGATTTTGAAAAGTCTGTTGTTTTTCTCCGTTTTGCCTGGGCTTATATCCTAAAAGAAAAGGTACATGCATTAAAAAATAACCGAATTGTTGGGATATCAATGCATTTTATGTAATAAAATTAGTAATTTTGCAAAATACCTAAACATATTAATTTGTAAAATTTTAAAAAAATGATATATGTTCAATCTCAGCTTTTTAATTTTTCCCTTGATGATGAAGTTATTCCATTGACTGGGTGCAGACATCAAAGACCAAAAAGGTCACGGATCTACAGACTTTAAATTGACATAGCATAAATTGCGATTAAAAAGCAAGGCGAAATCTTTAGACATACAGTGTGTTAATTAATTATCGTACACGACGTCATCATTGTAAGTATGCAACCAATATCACACTGAATATATCTGAATGCGCAAATCGCGTATTGCAATACCAGTACTGTGATGTTGGTTGCATACTTTGCAATGATGACGTCGTGTACGATAATTAATTAACACACTGTACATTATATGAAGTTAAAAATAGTTGTCTTAATATGTTATTTTAATTTTTTCAATTGTTGGATTGTTAATTGTTGGACTGTGTTTCAAGAGCAGGCGGTGTTTCGCGATTCATTGTTTAAGACTAGAAAAAGTCTTCAAAACACGCTCAAGCTGATTAAATTTCCCAAATCTTCATCAAAATCACCTATTGACCACGATGAGGTGAGTTACTCAAATTACATGAGTTGTCTGCAAGAGTATTTCATTCAAAATTTGCCCAAAAAAATCAAACATCATCCAGTGGCTGACCAAATGAAGTTCACAAAATCAGAATTGTATAAATTGACATGGCGTTCTTTCTTATTGTTTCCCTCCAAGTTATCTTCGGTCTTCCACTCCTCCTTCTTCCTTTGGGTGTCCATTAATATAGCTGTTTTGGTTGTCTTTGTATATGTCCGTACTATCTTAGCTGGGTTTTTCTTATGTCATCTATTATGTCCATCTTATGTGTGTTACTGCCATAATTTCCTTGGTGATCCTATTCATTTTACTTACCACTCTACGCCAATAAATCATTTCTTTTCAGGATTTTCTCCGTTTAGTAGCTACTGTATTATGCTTTTTAATACCGTATTATAGATTTGATGCTTAGTCTTGTTTGATACGTCATTCGTCATAGCTAATTCCTCTTCTGCCTTGTATGTGTATATCCTTTATAATGCACTCTTAGTGTTCCGTTGCTGGTTATTCGTGCTCTCAAATATTTGTACATGTTGTCTTGTCCTCCCACACACATACAGGCCGTTTTTTGTATGCCCCATTCGATGAGCTTCCTGGTCTTGTATTCCATATCTTGCTACTCAATTATTATTTAAACGCATTTTCTGTTCCACTGTTTTAGTGCTTGCTCTGGATATAAAGAGTTCTCCAATAAGAGCGGGCCGATATTGACAGTCTGTGGCGACCATGTTGTTTTGGCGATGTATCACTCAAATCAGTTATTTATTATTCAGTTATTTATTATTCAGTCATTGATGCTAAATCACTATGGCATATTACACGCTTGAGCAGAACGTTCAAATGCTTCAAAAATTTATTATCAAAATGAGTGTTTATTAGCGCATTTTGCGGCAGATGCGGTGGCCCTCAAAGTCGACTCTCCAACGTTTGATGGCCAAATTCTAATCAGAAACGATCAGCTGATACCAGTACGCCAAAGGAATATATATAAACTTCAGCTTGGCGAATTTTGTGTCGAAACTTGGGTTTGCACCTTTCCAAGACCCAACTAATTCAGGAACTCCAAGTTGATGACCATAGATAACACCATTTGTTCGCTGAGTGGCCTTGAGCATTTGGAAGAGAACCAAAATTTTGAACGAAATATAATTTTTGCATGAATCAAAATCAAATTCAACCAGATTTATACGGCAGAGTGAATGAATAGAATATTTGTTATTCATAACTTGCTTTGTGGATTGATGCTGTCGTATACTGTTTTAGCCCTATCGGGACTATGGGGATTTCTCGATTATACGCTGTTTTTTTCATTAATTGAGAGACACAAAATAAATACATCTTGTTCTATTTTCTTTTTCAATTAACCAATATAAGCCCTAACTTCTAACTCTCTTCAAACTGAGAATAAAATCTTACAGAAAATATCTGTTATAAATTAAGTAATTTATTTGCAAAATTATGGTGAATAACCAAATTTTCACATAAAAATAGGAATTTTGCAATGTTACAAGTTTTATTACGAAAAATGCATTTATAGGTGTCTTTAAAAAACATGTACAACGATCCTGAGGCGAAAATAACTTAAGTTCCATATCTATTAATATAAGTCATTCAACCCACAAACGTTTTATGTAGAAAGGATTAAGTTTTGTTCAGAAATTATAAAATATGTTGAAATAAACATATAGATACTTTAGAATTTTGTAAAACACTATTTTATGGTGTTAACTTCAAAGGAGTTTATACACTTATTTCCAAAGCTCTTTTTTTTTTGCTGAATTTATCTTTAAAAGTTCTGCTAATGTTAAACTATCATATTTTAACAACTTACTTATTTTGTACTTATGTGGTTATACCTTTAAACCTATATCAACCCATATATATATTTTTTTACTGTATCTTCTTACTATAAACATTAACTTAGCAATGTGTAACAAAGAGATCTCATAGGATTTTAAATTTACAACTAATGTAAATTGTATTTTGACATTATAGAGAAACATTTTATTAAATTTTATGATTTAACATGAAACATCAATTCTTCTTGAACCGAGGTTACTGTAAAGAAATTGAAACATCGAACCTAAATAAACAACATTACTATATTAAATATTGCAAATAATAAACGTTAACAAATGCGAATACCAAAATCGAGATGTAATAAAAAAATCAATACCAATAAACCGTAGTTTCTTCCAAAGAAATAGAAATTAATCCAAATTAACTAATATTATAGATTCCAATTCAGAAAAAGAGTCATCCAAACCCAAAACTTTCATGTAATCAGTTAAAGTTAAATAATAGTTAATCTCTCACTTTTAAAGTAGCAAAGAACATAATCCTCCACAATTTGCAAATACCTACAAACTTCCACTTCTAAGTTTTTTGAGCAAACTTCTACATCCCATCAGGATCTCTGAAATTAAAATCAATTTCTACAGAATTAGCTCTGAGTAAATCATTGATTAAGCAAGATTACAGCCTAGCTACGTACTGTAGGTACTGTATAGGTGTAGGTGTAGGAAGTACATATTTGCTATTGATATGGGTGCTAAAATCCTTTTTGAGAGAGGGGTGAAGACCAGGTTAGCCGCTGCAGGCCGTTAAAACGGTGTCGGTTCTGGCTAATGACTGTAAAAGAACTCTAAACAAACTAAGTTGTGATAACAGAGTTACTCTGATCTGGGTCCCAGGTCACTCTGGGGTTGCTGGTAATGAAGCGGCAAACGAGAGGACAGCGCTAAAGCCTTTGTGGGGCCAGAGCCAGCAGTTGGTATATTTATGATGGTCAAACCTAAGATTGGACTATGGACTGAAGAGAGTCACTGTCAAACCCGAGAATATTTGAGGACTTGCTCGTAGCAGCATTAAAATTCTAAAGGGGTTACTGGGCACTGCCGATTAAAGGTACACCTCAACTTGTTGGGTCTAGCCGACGATGTTAAATGCTGACTATGTACGGAGGACAAGGAGACGGTTGAGCAGGTTTTATGCCACTGCCCTGCTGTTAAACGTATCAGATTCTATATATATAGGATACATGGTCTGCTCAAAGTACATAAAGATGATAAACCTTTGAGACCTATAATAAATAATATCAATGGACCTACCAATTAATTAGCAAAGTTCTTGAATAAATCATTACATTTCTTAAATGAATATGACGTCAAAAGCGCTGCGGAATTAAAGGAGAAAATAAAGTTATTAAATATAGAAGATTTGAATGATATTGATGTAGTGAGTTTTGACGTACAATCGTTGTTTACTAATATACCATTACATAAAATGATTGAATTATTGGAACAAGATTGGCAACATATTGAAGAGCACACCCTAATTAAAAATAAAAAAGTATTTATTGAGGGCATAAAATTATGCACCATTAATAATTATTGCATATATAATGAAATATATTATAGACAAATCTTTGGATTACCCAATAGGGTCGAGTTGGATATGTCAATAATCATCGATAAGAACAATAACATACTAAAGACGAAATGGTATAAAAAATATATAAGTAGTGATAGATTATTAAATTACCACAGTAATCACCTAAAATCAAAAATTATAAACACGATGAACAATTATATATATGTATAGAGCAATAAAATTGACAGAAAAACCATTTTTGAAAGAAATAAAACAAAAAATATATGATATTCTGTTAAATAATTTTTATCCCAAACACTTAATTAATAACTCATGGTTTACAATACTAAATAACATAGATGAATTGAAAGTCAAAACAAATAATATAACCCCACAAGATGATCAACAAAGGGCAAAGTATACAAATACAGAAAATGCAAAAGGAGATATGAATAAAAAGAATAAACCAACTATTAGACAATCCCTAATTACACAATTCATACCTAGACAAACTAATACAGGACAAAATGTTCCAGAAAGCGATCTTAGTACTCAGGGAAATATTAACAATAAAAGCACTCATAATAATAAAGAATTTTGTAAAATTAAATTTATACCAACATTAACAAATAAGGTAACGAATGTTTTTAAGAGATATGAAATATCCGAAATAAAATTTGCTAAATATAACAACAAAATTGGCACATTAATATCAATTATGAAGGATAAAATCAAGACATTAGATAGAGTAGATACTGTATATCAATTAAACTGCACTGACTGCAATAAAATTTACATAGGGGAATCTAAACATCTCAAAAAACGTATACAACAACATAAATACGATACTAAACAAATAAAAACGCAAAACAAAACGGTTTTATGCCAACATTCGGTAACTTTGACTCACAAATTTGATTTTGAAAATCCCAAAATATTAACAACAAATAAAAACACACTAATAAGAAAAAACTTAGAATCAATTTTCATAACAAAAAAAAAACATTAATAACGCAGTTAACTTTAAAACTGACGTAGGACGAATAGGGGTGCATTATGCAGATATTTTAAATAAATTAGTTATTTAATAGAGTGAGGGAGATGAAATTTGACCTTGTTGAGAAATTTTCAAAAAGACGTGATGTGTAAGCGTGATGAGATGGGTAGAAATTAAAAGACGATCAATGATAAAAGTGAAAAAAGTTTTTGTTAAGAATCATATTCTACATATTGTGGTTTAGGTGTAATAAATGTTTTTATTGTAAAATAATTGTAGTTACGTAAATCATTGAATTGTTGTTTCTTTAGATGAGAAAAATTATTAAACGTGATGATGGGAATAGTCCCGAAACGTCGTTTGTAATGATTTAGAAATAAATAGTTAATTAATAATAAATAAATGGTGTAATGATTTTATAATAAAATAGTATCAGATTCTCGATTTTTGAGACGCAGTTTATTTCCCTAAACGATCTGAATGACTTTTCACCTAGCAAGACATTAAGATTCGTTAAGAGCACACGAAATTTGAACTATTTTTTTGATAGATATTTACAAAATAAATTCGTTTTCTTTATTTCCTATAATAACTTTCTATATGAATTATTTTATTATAATCAAATATTCTTCAGTTCGAGGATCATCTTTAATCATCATGCTTTAATACATTTTCAAACCGAAATAAAAGTCGGAGCAACAACGAATTGTATTCTCATTTTATATCTCAATTTCATAAAACTCTACAAACTCAAATTGTATTATCAAACAAATTATTTTTCCTTTAGTTTTTTGAGACTTTCATAAGATTCCTGTACTGAATGGGAAACGGATTGAAACAATATAAGAACATATTTTAATGAATTTATAAACAATTTCCATCGAATTGAATCATCAGTGAGCTTCAAAAAATTCCTTAAATCCTCAATAACAAAAAAAAAACAGTCTTCGTCATTAAAGAACTTTGTTAATTTATTTTTTCTTGTCCTATACTAAAAAAAAGAAAACTTTAGATAAGAGATTTTTCTTTAAATTTTTTAGCTTTTTTGCCAGATTTCAATCACTAACATCTATAATTAACATCACATATTTTCCACCTATTGGCAAACAAGTTCTAACTACTTTATATTTACTCTCTTCGAATTGCGACGAGATGTTCTTAGCGGCGATGTGATGAAAAAACATCACATTTTAACGAGAAATTAGGAAATTTATCAATTCCAAAATTGGTCCCTTTCTTATTATTATCAATATTAAATTTTCTATATAAATTTTGAATTAAATCAACTTATTTTCGCTTCAAGAATCTGTAATAAAACGTTATACAGGTTTTTTAAAGACACCTGTATTCCGTAGTATTCGGTGTTTTAACTTGTGATATGTACATTATTATCGTACTTTTATTTAATTTTTCTAATTTTCTTTATAAACAGTAAGAATTTGTGTTATTAAAAGAATTTTACTAACCGTTGATTGGGCGTTGATTTAAATGTTGCTCGGTAGAGGTTCTCCAAAGGACACCTTAAAAAAATAGCAAGAAAACGCTAAAGTTAAAAAAAGACATAAAACATCAACAAGGCACCTAACTAACTTATCAACTAAAAGAAAGAAAAGTAAGAAACAACAATTTAAACATAAAACATAAATTAAAAATGGTTTTGAAAACTTACAGCAGCTGGTAGACGCACCTGCAGCTTTCGATGTGCAAGTCTCAATTATTATAATTATTTTTTTGCAAATAATTACTATTTATTTATATTAGGACAAATCTAATTACCGATTGTAATTATCTTTTTTTGCTTGTATTCAAAGTGAACATCAAAAATACTGAGACATTAATTAATTAGCATGCATGACATTGATCAAACATTTTGGACAAGGTTATAGTTTCTTCTGAGTTGGAAATGAAGCTGTCAGTCTTCTTGTTTTTATAAACAGTTCCCTTGATTTGTGGCGGTTGTCGGTTTACCTGCGTTGTATTTGTCTTCGCTGTCTGTCTTCTTTGTTGTTTTTCGAAGATTTATTTGATGCGCGAATTAAAAACTTTGACTTTGATTCAAAAAAAAATAATAATAATAATAACGTGACTTAACTGTTTAAATTACTTTTAAATGTAAAACATTATCAATTAATTAATTAGATTAATTAGGAATGAAAAATAATAAAAGCGATAATAAATAATAAAATAATAATAATTAAATACGATCGAATCCCTAAGTTATTGTCACAGCCTTTTAATGGAAACTGAATTATTAAACGAAAAATACTGATATATCCTAATAGAAGGAGTGACGGAAGTAATAACTACGTAATCCTAAACGTAGCGCAATTAGTACGTCTTGTTCCTCCACCTCCCATCATCGTTTGTTCTTCAACATTACTCGTTTCTAATTTAACATGTATTTCGGGTACCGAATAAGATGAAGAGGATTGGGCGGGGTTTACAAATGGGTTAATAAATTTTACTACAATGTTTTGTGGGGGTGGTGGTAGAGGTGATGGTGTGTAAGGTGGGGGTGGTTCCATTGGTAGAGGTCTTAATTCTGTCGATATTAGAGGAGATTCCCTCGATTGTTGTTGAAATTGAATCGGCATTTGCTTTCTTTCAGCGGGTGTTTTAAAAACCGGGCGTAATCTCCTTAAACATTTCACTAATAATCGGCGATAAATCAAAGCTGAAGCGCAATTTAAACCTTTAACAGCCGTATAAGACCCATCCTCCGATAAATTGTTGTTCTTTTTAGGTTGATTCACTTCATTTGATTTATTATAACAATTTTGAAAAAATTCTTGGGTGATTACCGATAAAACATAATTACAAACAGTCTCGAAATCGGCAACTTTCATATCTTCGGCCGCTTCAAAATCGAAAGGGCAAGCAACGTTATCTTTATTTCCCGTTAAAACCGCCATTATGTATTGGGCGTTTTTTTCGCTGCGCAACATCGAATTTACTTCACCTCTTAATACTTTTTCTTCGGTTAAACTTACTTTGTAAGAACCATCATCCATGATTTGTATCGGATCCTCCATCGTTTTTGTGTTTAACGACGTCGACGGTTGTTGCCCCCCGAAAATTTGGTTATAACTTGGAAGTTCTTGTTGATTTATTTGGTAATTAGTTATATCGGGGTAAAAAAAATTGTTTTGTAACGAATTCAAATTTAATCCTTGTTGGGTTCGTAACGAATCATTAAACAATTTCGATGTTAAATAATTTTGCTGAGGTTTATCGTCTTGTTGATTCGTTTGAATGTTGGTATCGGCGATTTGGTTACTCATCGATGATACTCTACATCGTTTCTTAGGCGGTAACATGTATTTATCTTTAACTAAAGTCCAATAAATTATGTCGTCGTCTTCGTAATCCCATTTGCGTTTTAAATTATCGAATTCGTTTGTTTCTTCGAACGAATTATTTTCGGGGGTTTGTGTTCGCTCGATTAAATCTTTTGAGGAAGATTCCTTTTTATCGGCCGTTTCGTGATCTTGAGTTGTTTTTTCAACGGTGTTTTTATTTAAGTAAAAATTTGGGTTAAAAATTAATGGGGAGATGTTAGTTTCATCGTTGGTGACGTTGTTTAAATTAAAAACACTCGCCCTATCGATTGAATTACAACTTTCATCGCTACATATAACTAAATCCCGGCTGCTATCATCGTCGTAAGCAATCTCATTTTGATTAGAGTTAAATTTATCGTCATTTGTATTCTCTAAATTTTTCTTTTCGTTAATTATTTCTTCGTTTTCTTTATTAATTAACGGCAATTCGTTAGTTATTTCTAAAGGTTCTAAAACTCCTTTTCTTCCGATATCAATCACTTCATTTAAAGTGTACTCCCTTAAATCCCAATGTTGGCGAGTTCCATACGGGCATATTTTATTGTTTTGTATATTAGCACATTGGGCGCGATACAAAGGATCTTCATTCGCTTTTCGTCTTTTTTTGTTTTGACTCGATTTTCGTTTTGATCGTTGAGTTCCATCTTCGAGGGGCGTCGATTTATTTCGATTTTTGTTATAAACCTGGTAAAGACATTGTTGCTTTTTCACCGAAATGCACGTCGCGACCGAAATCACGCTTTCATCGGCCGTTTCAGTATCGGTGTCGTAAATTTCTTTCGAAATTATTTGGGGTAATAACGTTTCTTTTTGTTGCTCGATTGATTTGCGCCGTTTAACTTCCTGTTTAAATTCGGCGATTGTGTTTCCGGTGTAATTTATTTCCCCGAAACATTTTTCGTTGTTTTCGCTAAAAACGTATGGGGAAATTAAATCGAGGGCTTTTTCGGTGGATTTTCTACGATTTTTATGTGATTTTAATGTGTTTCTTGATAAAGTAGCTAAAGATTCTAATTTTCTTACGTGTTTATGACTACTTTTTTCCGATTTTAATAACTTATTTATGTGCTTGCTTTTGTGTTTTTGGTGTTTTAATTTTTCTTTTAAAATTGGTTGTGTGTTATTCTCAATTAATTTATTTGATTCTTGTAATTTACTATAATCGATATAATTCGTCTCGTTTTCTGTTATATTAAGTTCGGTATTGACGTTAAGTTCGGCATTAACATTAAGTTGTTTTCGTTTGCTTGCAAATATTATTTCAGAATTTTCATCGTCGGAATCGCCAAAAAGTGTTTTCATGCAACTTTTTGATTTATCTTTTATTTTTTTCGATTTTTTATCTTTCTTAACATCTTCTTTTACATTTTCCTCGCACAAATTCGTTTCTTTCTCAACCTCATCATTAATTTCTTCGTTATTTCCCGATAAACAATCGATTAAACTTTCTTGTAGTGGCTCAGCACTAATTTGATCTTTATTTGAGGAAATCTCAACTAAAACTTTAACAACAGCTTCCTCATTAAATTTCCCATTTTGTGTGTTAATCGCATCTTTAATTGCTTGCACATCAAACTCCGTATTATTAAACTTACTCATATCCAAGATTAATTTATCACCGACCACATCCGCTATTTTCGACGATGAATCTTCCTCGTTTATTGGACTCATTTCAGTTTGAATCGCGTCGGATTTAGTTTCGATATGATTTTCGGATGTTTCTAAATTAGAGTCGGTTTGAATCGCAATCGCTTGTGGTAAAGAATTAATTTCCTCAGAAGATTCTTTTAATTCAACATTTGACTCAGAAGGATCTTCTTTTGAAATAATTGTAGTTAAAAGCTTAGTCAACGCCTTTAATTTTTCATTCCTATCGGTTTGGTTGGATCCTAAAGAAATAGCAATTTCATGAATCGTTTCAAAAATAACCTTCGTCGATTCGCACTCTTCATTTTCCGGTTCAATTTGAATTTCATCCTCTTGAGTCTTTAACTCTGCACATTCTTCTTCCTCAATCGCACCTAATTGAGTTTCACACTCATCAATATTAACTCCATCAATTTCATTAACAACCTCACTTTCAATTTCTTTCAAATTTTTATTACAACTAAGTGATGATGATTCATTACAAAATTCCTCAATCATCTTAATTATTTCAATCGAAGGTTTTCTAATCTCCTCATCATTTTCGTCATTTAAATCCTCCTCTAATCGTTCAACATCTAACACATTACAATTAGAAGTATCAGGAACATCAACAACAGGATCAAGGAAATAATCGGGATTATCAGGATCTTCAACATCATCAAAAGGAAAATCATCGTCAACCCTACCTGATTGTTGTTCGTTGTTATCCTCTTTCTTCTTAAAACTGTACTTTTTCAACAAACACGTAGTTCGCGTATTGTGTTCTAACGGCACCCAAACGTTATATTTTCGCAATTCGGCGGATGTTAAAAGTTCGAGTTGGACCGCGGCATCCCAAAACACTTTTTCGTCAGCTGTCCGGTTCACGTAACACTTCACCCCTTGTTTTAAAACGTACGATTTGCTAGGTTCGGAAAATTGTGGAAACCCGCCGGAAATATCGACCGCTTTATTAATATCTTTAAGCACCTTTTTAAATTCGCCCGTATACCGTTTTTGCCACTTTTCAAAAACCGGCGATGGAGTCGGACTTTCGGGTCGCTTCTCCAAAATTTCAACTAATCGATCGAAAACGAGTTCTTGTGAAATTTCGTCTGAGAAGACCACTTTTTTGGGTGGAATTGTTGCGAGATCTTTATCCGGTTTTTTTAGACTACTTTTTATTATGGGTGGAGGTAATTTTGGGGGGACATCCATTAAAGGGATAAAACCATTGTTAACTAACGCGAATAAATCGCCTGATGGAAGATCATTTTCGCCATAATACTGGTCGTTTAAACGATTACTCTCAACAGGACCTGAAAGGAACGTTTCAAATTCATTTTCAGGGAAGTCCATATTCGATTGATTAATTTTTGGGTCAAATTGATTAAACTCTTCGCATGTTGATTTGTATAAAACTCTTGGTGGACTTTTATTTTCGTTCTTCTCTTGGTGTTTATTATTATCAACCTCGTTATTTAAATCTGAATCACCAGAAATAACCATTGGTTCCACTCTTGTACTTGTTTCTTCAATCTCGTCCATACTTACACTTAATTCACTTATTGCATCAGAAGTTATTGATGATGACTCCATAGATAATCCACTTACAGAGATTTTTTCTATTTCTGATGGACTCATTATTTTTGCAACTTCCATTTCTGTTTGGATAAATTTCTCAAAATCAGATTCGTTGATTTTAATTATATTTTCAGATTCTGCGTGGATTACATCATCAATTTTATCATCCTCTACAACAGATTGAACTGATTGAATTGATTGAATTGAATGAATCGAACTTTTATCCATATCTGTACCACATTCAGATTCTTCACTTTCACTCTCTTTATTTTGATCTTGACTCAATTCAATCGAAACATTATCTTCATCAATTTGATTTGATTTCTCCAATTCTTCATCCTCCTCATTTACAATTAATTCAGGAACAATTTCTCGATTTTCCTCAACATTTTCAACCTCTCTTTCCCCAATCTCTTCATCTTCACAATCAAGATTCTCTTCAATATCTTTATTTACAACTTCTTGCTCTTGATTTTCTTCAATTTCATTTGTAGTAATTTGATTCGTTTCATTTACAATTTTATCATTTTCATTCAAACTCCCACACACTTCTTCACTTTCCCCTTGTAAATCATTTCCTTCATCCTCCACCACCCCCGAAATTTCTTTCTCAATTGTATTCTCAATCGTATTTTCAATTTCATCTTCACCAACTCGAATTTCTCTTTCGATACTTACCCTGTCAATTTCATCCGAATTAAATGTTTCTTTATCGTTATTGTAGCTTTCGAAAATTCCTCGTTCGCAATCTTCGTCTTCTCGTATTGATGCGTCATCAAATAAGCCGCATCGTTGTTCCCTGGGGGGTGTTATTAATCCGTGGTGGAACTCTAACGAACTAAAATCGCCCCTTAAAGCTGCGTATTCGATTTGTTTGAATAATGATTGGGGATCTGAATCGGATTTGTCGTTTCCGAAGATGCTTTCGCTGTTGGGGACCGAAACGGCGACGACTTCATCTTCGTCGCTATCTAAGACTATTACTTCGTTTGTGGTGAATGTTGGGCGTTTTAGATCTTCGTGACGTTTTCTTCTCTTGTGGCGTTCCTTTCGTTTTGGTGGTTGCTAAAAATTAATTTTTAATTTATTACTTTATTGTTTTGGGACTAATTACTTTTTTAACGTAAGTGATTTCGCAATCACTATCGATATCGATTTCGCAGATGATATTTTCGTGCTCGCTTTCGCTCTCACTTTCTTCCGAACTTGAAACGAAGTTTTCCGAAAAATCGAATGTATTGGGGTAGGATAACGATTTACACGAATCGTTTTCTGTACTAATACCCTATAAAAAATTCAAAATTTTTATTTTTTAAAGGCTAATTTAGTTGTTATCTTACAACAGATTGCATCATATCAGTGATGTTTCTATCAGAAGGAACATGACAGCTTTGTGTGCTTCTCAAATACTTAAAGTATGCTCTTGTGGTTCTCTTTCTTGGAAAAACAATGTGTTCGACAGTTTTAACTGTAGAACTAGACGGAGTTTCAAGAATTTTTTTTAATATCAAATCGTCTTTAACTTCTTCTTGCGTCTTTCCAAACGATTGCAACAAATACTTTTGTTGCTCAGATCTTAAATGTTTCGGGGTTAATTCTTGCATATCTTGGTAGTTTAAGTAGTAGGAATAAAATCCTGGATAACTTGACGTTTCTACTGGCATCGTTAATAAACAGTGACTAAAAATTTAAAAAATTATTAAATAACGAATTAGATTTAATTCAATTTAACTCACTGATAAAGTCGTTTCATTACAGCCGAATGAAACTTATTCGTTCGACTATATTCTATCCTTAAAAGTACATCAGACACTCTCCCGCTTGTAAAACGCAAGCTGACAAACATTAAGCTGAGCAAACGATTTGTTACTGATACGACAAAATCGCATTTATTAATTAGGGCGTTTCTGTGTGCGTCTAGTTCCAAGGTACAATATAACCCGATTATTTTTGTGATGTAAAAAACGTATTCGAATTCGTATTTTACGTTTTCCGGGTGCGCTGAAAAGTAATCTGCCATTGCCATAACATGTCTTTGGATCGATTTTATGAAAATGACGCGATCCCAACATTTTCCAGAATCTTTTTTAAGAAATCTAAAAGAAGGATTTATATTAAAAAAATTGTTTTGGGTATAGTTTTTGTTGATAATAACAACAAATTAATTTGCATTATAATTGATTGACAATTATAGTTGAGACATTAAAGCAATTGGTGAAGTTCTAAGAAACGCTAGACGAATGGAAAAATTAAAAAAAAATCTGCTGATCTCCAAAATAATGAGAAACACGTTTGAATGCACGCAGCCATCAAAAATTAACTTATTGAAAGGTATATCTAATACGAAGGTTTAACATACAAGACTGTAAGAGAATCTTAGAGGGACGAGGTGCGATTGCGATATATTGCAACGCCTCGGCTTATATTAAAGCAAAAATATGTGGCGCCATCTACTGAAGCCGAGGTTGCTTGTGACTGAGGCTGAATTGCTACCATTACAATACAATGTTGGGTGCAGCGCCACGGCCGCAAGCAACCTCGACTTAAATTAAAACCAAAATGTATGATAAGGTTGTTTGCGGCCAATTGCTACCATTTCAATACAATTCAGTCAATAGCACATAGAAGATAGTGCAAGAAGTTAACTTCATAACAATATGAAATAATAAAGACCTCAAGTAATTTTCTTCCTACACTTTATGTTTAGGAAAGTGATACTAAAACGCCTCCCACTTCAGTCTCAATATTCAAAGACGTAAATCGAAAAGTGTGAAGCTGTCGGATATGTCGCACCTTATGTCACGAAATTTTTAGTATTCCTTTGTCTTGTTCAGTCTTATTGCACTTGCTGTCTTGCTTGTTCATTGCACATATCGAGTTATTCTTCGTTCTATTTGTGTATTTAATTTTGTTTGATAATTTGCGGTTGCGATAGGCTGTCTGTTTAAAAGAGAATGTAATTCCGTTTCCATTGTATGTAGAAAAAAGGATCATGTGTTTCAACACATAAAAACGAACAAGCAGGCGAAAAATAGCGATCTATTAAAAAGAGTGTTTGCGGAGGAGTTATGTGAGGCTTTTTTAGCGTTAAACATTCCATTAGAAAAATTGAAAAATCCTATGTTGATGAAGAACCTTACGGAAATATAATATATCAAAACTATACAGGGTGAGTCAGAAAGAATGGGAAATCCGAATACCGGAGATACTAGACACCAAAATATGATGATTTAACCTAACATCTCTTATACAAATGTCAGTGGTTTCCGAAGCAGAGGGAAAAGAAAAGTTGAAAGTTAAATTCTTATTTCGAAATTTCTTGATAATTTTGAAGGTTTTTGTACTATTAACATAAAATTTGACAGTTTCATGTTTTCGAGCATGAGATATACGAATTTGAAACTTGTTTTGTTATTGCTCGTAGAGAGCGCTAGATACACACATCTCGTTTGATAAATCAAATCATAAGTTCTTTAGCTGTCGAGTTACGACCAATAAGAGCTACAAATCACAAAGAGCATTCAATTTTATATAAAAAAGGTACTCTTATCTAAATTATCTAAGTCTATCGATTTTCGAATTATTTACTTTTAAATGTATTTTTGCTTCTAAAATTTTTATTTTTTAACATAAGCAAAGTTGGCTTATTTTTCCGCTCATGTTTCGACAATTGATTTAATTTCCGTGTGCAATAATCATTTTTACCAACAATAAAGTTATTACCAATTTGAAAATGCTAACAACATAATGAGTTTTCTAATAGTGAAAGGAAGATATGATTTGTTGTTTTGCTCAAACCAATTTTAATAATTTAGTAGCACTTTGGGCTGCTGCTCGGCCAAAAAAATTAGCGTAAACGAAGAAGAAGAGTTGCAGAAAATCCATTGTGCCCACTTTTTACAAAACAAATTACGCGAAAATGAATATTTTCTTGACAAGATTCTGTTCACTGATGAAGTTTACAAGACGGGCCATTCATATTTCTCATGCTCGAAAATATATAACTACCAAATTTTATGTTTCGAAATAAGAATTTAACTTTCAACACCCTGTGCCTTGAAAGCCAACGATATTTGTATAAGAGATGTTAGGTTAAATCGTCATATTTTGGTGTCTAGTGTCTTCGGTATTCGGATTTCCCATTCTTTATGACTCACCCTGTATACTAAAACGATGGAACCTTAATAAATACATTATCAAGTAACTACATTTGGATAAGTGCTGATGAAACTACTAATATTCACAGTAGATGCGTCGTTAATGTAGTAGTAGGCGTTATGCATCCTACTCAGAAGATCCAACCTTACTTAATAGCGACTAAAATCTACCAAAAAGTTAACGCAGACACAATAATAAAAGTTGTTTGCTATAGTATAAGGTAAAGTCCTTTTATTTATTTCTGATGCAGCAGCATATACATGATGTGTCAAATGTCTGAAATATAGCCAATAATTTCGCCATTTGCAGTTTTAAAGAAAAATGTTTCAAATAAAAGTTTCTTTATTAATTGTGGCGCATTTTTTGGCGATATTTGTTTGTTTACATTGTTTTTTGTTTCGTTGCTATGGCAACCAACATTGTTATTTTCCTCTTCTATACCATGAACATATCAAATCATATGGTTGTATAAGAAAAAAATCGAGAAATAAGAAATTTTTTTAATATTTTGGATACAGTGTACACAAACTTCACTTTGAGTGCATTTTCTATCACCGGCATTAATATTTGGATTCTTTGTCGTTCGCTTAATTGCGCCATATTTGTTTAAACTGTCAATTTTTTGACATTTAAAGCTGTCAACGGCGCTACTTCGGCGCCTACTTTGATTGTAATTTGCTGATTTAATGTTTTCAGAGAACGCATTTTTCTCGATTTTTTTCTTATACAACCATAATTAATATGTTCATCGCGTAGAGGGATTTATCATCTATCAAAATATGCAAAACAGACATATGCATCCCATTTAAAATAACAATGTTGGTTGCCATAGCAACGAAACAAAAAACAATGTAAACAATCAAATATCGCCAAAAAATGCACCACAATTAATAAAGAAACTTTTATTTGAAACATTTTTCTTTAAAACCGCAAATGGCGAAGTTATTGGCTATATTCCAGAAATTTGACACACCCTGTACATTGAAAGCAATTAAAGACAATTTATCAAAATTTGCTGCATGTAACTTGTATTGTTCATGGTCTCCATCAATTGTGTGAGTTTGAATTGAAGTTTGTGTATTTTACGGAAACCATTTTGAAAGCATTAAAAACTGCATTTTACATATAAAGAATGATGCAGCAAGCATTATACAATGCTTAAGAAAGAAATTATTCAAAAGTCAAATTTGCATGAACAGTTTAAATATACATGGTCGCTGATATGTATGAAAACAGTCGGTTATCTCCTAATGTAAGATAGCTAGCGAAAAATGTTAAGATACAAAAGTTTTAGTTTTTTTTAAATCTATTACAATAAAAATTAAGTATACTAGATCAGTCAAAAAGTTATGACGAAACAAAGCTATTATATTATTCCATATTTCGGTTCATCTCGAAATTCTAAACAAAATTTATGTAGCACATCATAAACCTAAACTTAACCGTTTTCCAGATATTGAACTTTGAAAATCACTCTTATAAATTAAACTAAGATTAGAACTAAAACTAGAAACTTTCGGGTTTTGCCGTGCGTCTTTTAATAAAAGGTTTGACGTTTCGGATGCCATGTTGCAACCTTCTTCAGAAACTGGTTCGAACTGGTTCTCATCTCCATAGCAACGCAGTGACATAACACATGTCAAAATTACAAAAATAGTTTAGTTACGTCACTATTTAGGAAAATTCGTACATTTTTAAAAGCTAATATCTGAATCTACATGAATTTTGTTTAGAATTTTGAAATGAACTGAAATATGGAATAATATACAGGATGTTGCATTAAAGAAAACACAAATTTGTTTCGTCATAACTTTTTGACTGATCCTGTATACTTAATATGTTTTTATTGTAATAGATTTAAAAAAACACTAAAACTTTTGTATCTTAACATTTTATAACCGACTGTTTTCATACATATCAGCGACCTGTATAACGAGAATTTTTCAAAATTAACCATGAAAATAAAATACTTTCAAACACAAGGTCTTCATATGAAAGAGTCAATTGATAGTTTGTTTTCTTTGTTGGAAGAATTTAAACAAATTCCTGAAGAATTTGGAATTTTATTTAACAATAAAATTCGAGATGTGTATAACAAAAATCCAGATTTGAACATCATTCAGCAACTATCAAATAAAAATATAAAGGATGAACTTAAAGATAAATATGAATCTTTACTGTCATATTTTAACTATACTTTGCTGACTAGACTTTTTCAGACACACATTTAGAAATAATTGTGTTACTTAAACTGTCTGGGCTCTAGTTATGAGACAACCATGTCAATGGTTATGATTTTTTCCCATTATTTATAACTTAAACCAACTCAACAAGTAAGGGTTTTGTTTAATACAGTTATTATTACCAAATGAAGAGCTTATAAGTATAATAATATAGGCACAAAGACCAGCACAAAGCTATGTTGTGCTGGTATTAATAACAAACACTTCTTTTTCGACTTTTTCTTGGTTTTATCACTACAAAACAATTCAACAACCTGTTCCCTCAAATAAGTGTTCTTCAATGACCAAGTGTCAATAGTTTTCTAAACCCAGATCAACTAGTTATACTGAGACATGAAGGCGCATATTTCAGTATCCATCTCATAAAAGTTTTCTTAGGTAATGTCCAATAAATTTGAAATGAATCTAATTTCAATCTTGAATTAAACATAACCTTATCATTCAGCTTCTCTATTCTAATCCTACACTTAAGATTGATCACTGCTAAGTTTTGTCAAGACTTCATCTTAATCTTTTTACATCAAAAAAACAATTAACAAATGTAAACACCACTCTTAAGGTAAATACATAATTTCATCTTGAGAACATTCACAATCTCTTGCATTGTGTATTAAAATCATGTACTTTCTTTTCTTATTAAATATTATGAAAATTGTAATCACTCAGAAAGATGCATCTATATATCAACCCAATCATGGTGATCATTTAATGTTATTCTTAATTTATATAAATGCAGATGAAAGATAATGCAATCACAAACATCAATCAAAGTAGAATTCAAAAAAGGCATGTTAAGTTTTCATTAAAATAATTTGGTTCTATTTGATTTATTTAAAATTACCAGGTCAAATAGGTTTGGGGCTCAATCCTAAAATAGAAAACTAAGTTATGAATAACAATATCAGTAAATGTTTCATTTTGTAGGAATGTTCCAACAAATTGCTCTGATAATGAAATTCTTTTGGTTCTGCTTCAAAACCTCGTATCAATTCTAACACCAATAATAAAATGAATCATTGTAATGGAATTTTTCACCTCTCTGCTCTTACAAATTGTTGAGTTTGAGAAATACAGCAAATAATTTATTGTAAAGTCAAGAAAATGAAGATCTTGTCTATTATTGCATATCACATCATTCCTTTTAGTTCTGAAATCAATCTGATTCCTTTAAATCAAACAAATTATTACGAGTTTTTAAGAAAATCAAAAGCTTTTAGATTGCATTTTTGGATTAATTTTCATAAATTACTTACTTTGAATATTTTTTTAATATACTCAAAAACGTTTTAATATCTCTAGAGCTTGTACATTCCATTAATGATGATAGAATATCATTATTCCAAGCTTCTAATTGGGGTAAAGTAGTCTTTTCTGTAGCTAAAACAAAAAAAATTTAAACCAATAATTTATAATTCTATTTCTTTAATATTTTATTTACCAAGATTAGGAACTTGATCAATATCCACTTCGACTTTAACCGGTTTAGGTTGTGGAAATTTTTTGTGTATATCCATGATTAAAATTGTTCTTATAACCTAGTAACGAAACATAAACAAAACGATAGCCCCCTTTTTAAAAGTCTTCTAATCTCTTCTTAGTAACTCTCACAGAGTTTTAAACCACATTGTTTATTTAAATTTCATTTAGTTGAGTAAAAACGAGTTGCGCGAAAGACAATTCGTAAATGTATCGTCCAGAAAATACTGAAAAGCACAAAATAAGAAGTAAATACCCAAACGGGTCACAACAAAAATGGCGCTACGAAAACCAACACCGTTTGTATTAATAAAGCGACGCTAACGCGACACGGAATTTTAACCCTCTGAGTTGTTACACTAACGGAATTGGTTTAGTTCAACTCGAAATACTTTACAATAAACTTTAAGCACTTTATTTAAACCCATCTTTGATGAACACTTGGTAATCGCGAGTGAGAGCGGTTGCCATAATTGTATAACTAAAAACCAATGACCTATCGTTTTACCTCGACGATGGAAAAGGTACCTCTGTCTTTGTCTAACATAAAAAACTCGTATCTGTTTTCTCTTTTTATTTATTACTCGCTACGGAAATATGTTCCATGTCTATTCACCAACTTTAAAAAATTAAACTTTAACATTCCCTAAATAAAATTAAAAATGATAATACATTTTATTTTTTAATTATTTTAAGATTAAATAATTTAAATTCTTAAGAAGTCGCAAACTGAGTTATATTATAGTCTTTAAGATGAATAACAATCGATAAAGCATCATTTGTGCAGGGCGAAATTCCTGGAAAATGTTTACCTGGAAATCAATAAGCACTTCAATTTTTAATGCGCATGCAAAATATGTGGGCGAATTTCTTTGTTGAATTGTAAAATCGTAACATATTAATAAAAGAATTAATAAAATGATTCAAATTAAGTAATCGATTCATGCTCAATGAAAATTATAATAAAAATATTTTTGAATTTAAATTTTTAGTTTAGGCGCCATCTTTCGTGTATTTGGAAAAGTTTACAGATTACTACATTTTTTTTTAAACGCAAAATTAAAAATATTTTAAGTTTACTTTAGATATAATTTGTTGTATAAACGTTAAGTAAATATTAAATTTTATTTTAAAATACTGAAATCGATGATTCGATAAATATAAGTTTTAAAGGAGGGGTCGATGATTTCTCATTTCCGCTTATAGATAAAAATTTTCCTTTTTACAATTTAGATTAACTCAGTGTGTAAGAATTACATTACACGAAGTGGTGTTATATTTTATGTTTTATCATTATTAATTTTATTGTTAAATTTAATGAATTATTAAAATTAATTCGTTAAGATTTGAATCTGGCGCGTTAGTGTAAATTAAAACGAGAAAAATCCCTATTATAAAAACGTCAAAACTTACTAAACCAAACCCCAGTAATCTCAACAAAAATTTGTCACTGTTTTGTAGGTGTGGTATAGGTGTTTTATTTGCGTTCGGTACCGTTTAAATCATTAGTGTGGCCCTGTAGTAGTTAAAATTCAACGCCTAAAATGAACTCGAGACTACCGGCGTGCGTTATCGACGTCGGAACCGGGTGAGTCCCTAAAAAATCGACCCAACCTCATAGAACATAACCTAAATTTTCCTTGTTTTTTTGACGTTAATCCCATTTCAGTTACACCAAATTAGGGTTTGCGGCCAACAAGGAGCCCCAATTTATTATTCCCTCAGCAATTGGCATCAAGGAAACCGCAAAAGTCGGTGACCAATCCAGTAGGCGTCTTTGTAAAGGAGTTGAGGATTTAGATTTTTACATCGGAGATGAAGCTTTTGATGCTACAGGATATTCAGTTAAAGTAATTATTTAAAGAAAAATTCAAGGATCATGATGTGGCTTAAAAATCGACGATTTGAAATGTGAAATGACCCAAAAAAAGGGTGATAATAAAAAGAATGTGTGGAGAAGTGTAGAACATACTGAAAAATCACATTAAAGTTTTGATGTGACGTCATAAGCAATGTTAACCATGCATTTTCCTACTGTACCTATAAATTGTTTATTTTATAGCACACAAAATTAATCTGATAAACTTAAAAGTAAAGTTATTTTCACTAAACTAGGTTAGATTACAGCATATACAGGGTGATTCATATAAGAACCAACATAGAATGGAGACATGTAGAGGACAATAAATTAAGATGATTTAACCCAATTTACCTTTATACTAAGTTGTACCCCTGAGGAGTTAAAAGCCTTCAAGGTTGGGGCTTAAATTTTGAAAACATTCAATGTCTTTGTAATAAAATATGATGTAGGTAAAAGTACTACATTAAGTAATACATTAAGCTAGAAAAACCAAATTTGATATACAGAGTGGTGCAGTTTTTAATCAAGCTGTCAAAGTTAAGCCAAAAATTTACATTTTGTTTTGTATTTTGGCTGTAAGTAAACCATAGAATTTGAAACTTTGTGTGTATTTAGTACTGGTTAAGACCTTATTTTCAAGCATACCTTAAAGTTATCTAGCGTCCTCTAAGGGTGTGAAGATCACCACCCCCTTGATTTTTTTTATAAGAACTTTTTAACGCTATGGAATATTAACATAAAAAAATATGGGTTGTAAAGCTTATTCTTTAGTGGTACTTTTTTGTCTCTTTAGTATTTTCTTGAAAGTTAATAGTTTCTGTGTAAAAAAATAAAATGTCGTGCCATGTACCGGTGTTTGCCGCCATGTTTAGCTAAAATTATTCTAAAAATTGGCTCTGAATACTTGTAGGTTTCATTTACAGTGAATCCTCATAATTGTTGATGATTATTAATAATTTTTGACTATTATTAAGCAAGAGTATCAATTTTTTAATATTGTTTAAAACAACGTAATTTGTTCGGTCATCTTATTTATGGTTTTTCTTAGGCCGCTAGGGAATTTTACGGTATGGTTGAAAATAAGGTAGTACATACATACAAAATTTCAAATTCTACGGTTTAGTTATACCCGAAATGAAAGATAAAATGTTAATTTTTGGCTCAACTTTGACAGCTCATAGATCGAAATCAAAAGAGTTATGTTTATATAAAAAGCTTGTTATTTTGGCAAGTACTACGTCCTAGTAAAGTTTCCCAATTAAAAAGTGAACCACCCTGTATGTTATGAGTATACCAACGGTATTACCAATTAATACCCTTGGTATAACCCAAGGGTATTAATTGGTAGCAAGTTGAGGGTCTCTAAATTTTGATACACTTTTTTAATCTTTTGGCGGATTTAATACATTATTACCTCATTTCATGTGGAATTTAATTCTGAAACTTTTTTTATTCTTATTATTTTCTAAAAAAATTTCGTTTTTGTCATGTTTGATGTACAATTTCATAGCCGACTATTGAATTTTTGATGATTTGAGTAACATTCATGAAATACGTGCCTTTAATGGGGCCGTTACCTTCAATCGAATAGAAAGACCGTCTTTCAAAAAATCGATAAACTATGTAAAAATAGAAGGATTGGTAACATTTTCAGATCCTAAAATTGTTTTTAATTTTTGCAATAATTAATATTAAAATTCAAAATCCCCTCTATAAAAGCTTTGCTGACGTTTATGAAGTTTTCGCGTAAGATCAAGAAGACACAAACCTGCATCGTTCGGATCTCTTTCTAACGCATAAGATTCTCGTGGCATCTCGCTCATACACCTTTTATTGATTTTTATTTCAACCAATCCCGTGCGAAACGACGGTGACGACTTCAAAGTTTTTTCAAATTTACATTATTTCTTTTTTGGAAAAACTAAAGCCCACTTTAAAAAATAAAAAAATATATTAGTCTTCAATTTTGCTCAGCTAACGAATAAAAAAAAATGTGTAACGGCCCTATTATTCGGTTTTTTATGAAAACTACAAAGTTTTTAAAAAAATAATAAGAGTAAAAAACGTTTTAGAATTAAATTCCACATGTAATAAGGTAATAATGTATCAAATCCGCTAAAAGGTTAAAGTAGAATAGGTGAATCCGAATGTAACGTTTAAATCTCCCCTCTTCCTTACTCCCCTCTAAAAGGATATGTCGCATCTAGGTGACAAAGAATCGAGTATCTATCCGTGCAAAAAGTCAAGGCCCCTCTTGACCCTATCGACCTTAGAGATCGATATCTTCGCAACCGCTCGATAAAAAAAATTGCGACAAAGTTTGTTGTAATCACTGAACATTTCTACATAACATACGTTAATTTGAAAATTTTCGGATCCACGGTTTTCTTTTTATCGCGAGTTAAATGAAAAACGTACCCGATTTTTTACGATACCGGCAACTTTGTCTTAGACAGGACGTCGTACATTATTTCTTTATGTAGATAAGATAAAGGCGCGACGTACTGTCTGGTACGCACCATCTGTTCCAATTGGACGGAACCCTCCTCTCCCCGCATAACTTACTTCTGTTTCTCTTTAATTTGTAATTCCATTAAATCACTCTTAAAAAAAATTAGGGAGCCCTAATTTTGAAAAACTGATAACGGAATTCGACAACCGACATTATTTGACATATTTTGGTAAAAACCGCGTTAAAATCCGCCAGGTCGTTTTCGAAATAACCGCATCCTATTAAACCGCGATTTTCCGCGAAATTATATGGAATATCGAAAAAAAAAATATGCCCCACATTAAGAACACATCGGTTTACCACTAGTTCAAATTTTTTTTCGTCAAATAGTTTTGGAGAAAAAAATCGCAAAGTAGACAAAGTTGCTGGCACTCTTAAAAATCGGGTAGTTTTTTCACTTAACTCGCGGTAAAAGAAAAACCACGGACCCGAAAATTTCCAAATTAACATGTGATACGCAGAAAAGTTCACTGATTACAATAAACTTTATCGTAATTTTTTCCATCGAGCGGTTACGAAGATATCGATCTCTAAAGTGAGGAACCTTAACTTTTTGCACGGATAGTAGTAGTGTTTTGGCAGCAGTATATACAGGTGTGTCAAATGTCTGGAATATAGCCATTTGACGCCATTTGTGGTTTTAAAGAAGCATGTTTCAAATAGAAGTATCATTATTAATCGTGACGCATTCTTTGTCGGTATTTACTTGTTTGTATTGTTTTTTGTTTCGTTGCTATGGCAACCAATATTGTTATTTTAAATGGGATGCTTATATTTTTTTTGCATACTTTGACAGAGGATAGGTCCCTCTATACGATGAACATATCAAATCATATGGTTGTATAAGAAAAAAAATCGAGAAAAATGCGTTTTCTGAAAATATTAAATATAAATGTCAAAAAAATGATAGTTTTAACTATTATGAATAATTAATAATGTCTCGGTACGGTGACACACATTTAATGTAGTTTCGACATTGGTAGCTATCTTCTGCCGTCCACTTTTTAGAAGGTTTTTAACACTTCCGGTGTTAAGGAATTTTTTTAATACTGTGGATTGTGTATAATCGTACCATACAGCATTAATATTTGGATTCTTTGTCGTTCGCTTAATTGCTCCATATTTATTCACTTTTTGACATTTAAAGCTGTCAACGGCGCTATTTGGACTTTGATTGTAATTTGCTGATTTAATATTTTCAGAGAACACATTTTTTCTTGAGAGGGATTTATCTTCTATCAAAATATACAAAAGAAACATATGCATCCCATTTAAAATAACAATGTTGGTTGCCATAGCAACGAAACAAAACACAATGTAAACAATATATGCGCCACAATTAATAAAGAAATTATATTTGAAACATTTTTCTTTAAAACCACAAATGGCGAAGTTATTGGCTATATTCCAGACATTTGACACACCCTGTATATATAGCCTGCTGAAAGCATTAAATAGTCTTTGCCAACAATATTTAGCTTTCTCCAGGCAATTAGTAGTCTTTCCAACAATATTTAGCATTCTGAAAGTAGTTAATAGTCTTTTGGAAACAGTATCTTGTCTTTCCAAGCAGATAATAGTTTCCCCCAGCAGTATTTAGTCTTCTCCAAGCAGGTTGTAATCTTTTCTAGTAGTGTACAGGTAATTCAAATTCGACCCCCATTATTGGAATCTCAGAAACCATAGTTCTTAAAATATGGCCGAAAAACAAAAAAATGACTTCGTTTTTGCCTATAACTTCGTTTTTTCGTTTTTTGTGAATCTGAAAAAACATTCTTAAACAACTTTTTCAGACTTTCTCAAACTATCATCAGGTTTATTTTCTTTTTTGAATAATTCAATGTTTTTTTTAAATGAAATACATAGTGTGACATATCATGGAAATCAGAATTAATTATCCTATTTTTTAGTGTGAAAATCAAATATGGCGTTCATAAGAAAAAATAAACCTGATGATAGTTTCACGAAAACGAAACGTCGGAGAAAATTTCTAGTTGTGTCATGACATTCTTCATAAAAAGTTGCCTTAAGAATTTCAGATTCAATTTTTTCTGATTCACGAAAGAACAAAAAATTGAGAAGTTATAGGCAAAAAACGAAAAAGTAATTTTTTGTTTTTCGGTCATATTTTAAAAACTAAAACGGCTAGATTCAAATACTTAGTTGATGAGAAATCAACTAATCAAATTGAAAAATTATGAGCTCTAAGATACGCAACTTTGCCCCCATTTAACCATTTCTATATCTCTTATGATTTCTGAGATCCGAATGATGGGGGTTAAATTTGAATTACTCTGTATAGCGCTCTGAAAGTAAGTAGTCTTATGGAAGCAGTATCTCGTCTTACCAATCAGTTTGTAGTTGTTGCAGATTATAATCTTTTCCACCAGTATCTAGTATTTTGGGAGCAGTAGGTACCTTTTTTGGACAGCATATCTCTTCTTTCCAAGTAGTTATTAGTCTTTTCCAGTAATATTTAGCATTCTGGCAGCATTAGGTAGCTTTTTGGGAAGCATATCTCTTCTTTCCAAGCAGTTATTAGTTTTTTCCAGTAGTATTTAGCATTCTGGCAGCATTATATAGCTTTTTGTTAAGCATATCTCTTCTTTCCAAGCAGTTATTAGTCTTTTCCAGCAGTATCTAACATTCTGGAAGCGGTAGGTAGCTTTTTGGAAAGCATATCTCTCTTCCAAACAATTATTAAAGTCTTTCAAAATGCAATAAGTGATCTTGGAAGCAGTATTCCGCCTGCCCAAGTAGGTCAAAACCTTTAACAGCAGTGTTTAGCGTCCTGGAAGCAATAGGTATTATTTTGAAAACAGTATTTTGTCTTTTCCAAGTAAGTTGTGGTCTTTTTCTGCAGTATCTAGCATTTTAGAAGCAGTATGTAACTTTTTGAAATAGTATTTCCTCTTTCCAAGCAGTTTTTAGTCTTTTACTAGCAATATTTAATCTTCTGATTGCAATAATTAGTCTTTTGCCAACAGTATCTAGCATTCAGGAACCAATAAGTTAAAGTAGGACATCAGGTATAGATTTTATATTATATTTCACCCGAAAATATGCGTTTTACCAAAATGTGCTGAGATGACGTCACAAAAAGTGACGTAACGTCGAAACTTTAAAGTGATTTTTCGAACACTTTTACACTTTTCCGCACTTTTTTTTCTTTGTAACTTGTTACTTGAGTGACATGATGATTCTTGACTTATAACTTATTTGATTAAGTAATGAGTTAATATCATTTTGTTTTAATTTAAATAGTATCCTGTGAGACATGGTTTAGTAGAAGATTGGGACCTGATGGAACGTTTTCTTGAACAATGTATATTTAAATATTTGCGTGCCGAACCAGAGGATCATTATTTCCTACTTACCGAACCACCTTTAAACACACCTGAAAATCGCGAATACACCGCTGAAATCATGTTTGAATCCTTCAATGTGCCTGGCTTGTATATTGCCGTTCAAGCAGTATTAGCACTTGCCGCTAGTTGGGTTTCAAGGTCTTTAGAGGATAGGACTTTAACCGGGATCGTTATTGATAGTGGAGATGGTGTTACTCACGTTATTCCAGTAGCTGAAGGTTATGTTATTGGTAGTTGTATCAAACACATTCCAATTGCGGGAAGAAACATAACTTCGTTTATCCAATCGCTGTTACGAGAGCGTGAGATTGGAATTCCACCTGAACAATCGTTAGAAACGGCGAAAGCGATTAAAGAACGATATTGTTATATTTGTCCTGATATCGCGAAAGAATTTGCGAAATTCGATGCCGACCCGGCGAAATGTATAAAACGGTACGAAGGTATCAATTCAGTGACGAAACAACCGTTTGGGGTTGATGTGGGTTACGAGAGGTTTTTGGGTCCTGAAATTTTCTTCCATCCCGAGTTTTCAAACCCGGATTTTACAATTCCGTTATCAGAAATTGTTGATGATGTAATTCAAAATTGTCCAATTGATGTTCGCAGGCCTTTATATAATAACATTGTGTTGTCTGGTGGTTCGACAATGTTTAAAGATTTTGACAGGAGATTGCAAAGGGATTTGAAACGAACTGTTGATGCCAGACTTAAACTTAGCGAGAGTTTAGGGGGTGGACGAATTAAACCTAAACCTATTAACGTAAATGTCGTTACACATCATATGCAGAGATACGCCGTGTGGTTTGGAGGAAGTATGTTAGCATCAACGGTAATTAAAGAATTAAAATGGAAATGAATTTGTTATAATTTATTTTTTTTTTAGCCTGAATTTTATCAAGTTTGTCATACGAAGGCGGCGTATGAGGAGTATGGACCTAGTATTTGCAGACACAATCCTGTGTTTGGCACGATGACATAATTCCAAGAATTTAATTTATGAATATTTTTTACCATCATTTTTTATTTCGTATTTTGAAAGTAATAAAAAATTTATTAACGTATTTTAATCCAGGATGATAGAGCAATTTCTAAAATTATCCAACTTTAAGGTGATTAATTGCATTTTATTAATTAATTAAATAGCGGTCGAGTTCTTGTGTACATATAAATGAAAATTAAAAAAAAATAAAAACGTGTTCCATTTATAAAAGTTTTTGAATTTATTCTTTTCATGTTTTAAACCAAGATTAGAGACTTTAAAATTAACTGAATGAGATAAAGTATCTAGCAGTGGAGGATTTAAAGTAGTGCTTATTAATTGTTAGGTATCTTCAGTGTTTCTAGGCCTTTTACTCTCTAATAATATCAATTAAAACACTAACAACTTTATAATAATCGGTTACTGTCGTAAAGATTAATTATCCTAACATTTGTGTTTAAGATTATGCGAGGTTGCGTTCAAAAAATGATAACTCCGAAATTTGAAGTTACCAAGAAATGATCTTCAAAGTATTAAATACTAAATAAATTTGCTTTAAATTGCTTTTTATTTCATAACGATATCTCAATTAGTTTTCGAGATATTTAAAGATTAATTATCCTAACATTAGTGTTTAAGATTGTGCGAGGTTGCGTTCAAAAAACGATAATTCCAAAATTGGAAGTTTCCAAGAAATGATCTTCAAAGTATTAAATACTAAATAAATTTGCTTTAAATTGCTTTTTGTTTCATATCGATATCTCAATTAGTTTATGAGATAAGTTAAAATTAATTATACTAATATTTGTGTGTAAGATTTTGCGAGGTTGCGATCAAAAAATGATAACTCCGAAATTTGAAGATTCCAAGAAATGATCTTCAAAGTATTAAATACTAAATAAATTTGCTTTAAATTGCTTTTTATTTCATATCGATATCTCAAATAGTTTATGAGATACGTTAAGATTAATTATACTAACATTAGTGTGAAAGATTTTGCGAGGTTGCGATCAAAAAATGATAACTCCGAAATTCCAAGAAATGATCTTCAAAGTATTAAATACTAAATAAATTTGCTTTTTATTTCATATCGATATCTCAATTAGTTTATGAGATACGTTAGATTAATTATACTAATATTTGTGTGTATGATTTTTCGAGGTTGCGATCAAAAAATGATAACTCCGAAATTTGAAGATTCCAAGAAATGATCTTCAAAGTATTAAATACTAAATAAATTTGCTTTAAATTGCTTTTTATTTCATATCGATATCTCAATTAGTTTATGAGATACGTTCAGATTAATTATACTAACATTTCTGCAAAATTTTGCGAGGTTGTGATCAAAAAATGATAACTCAGAAATTTGATGATTCCAAGAAATGATCTTCAAAGTATTAAATACTAAATAAATTTGCTTTAACTTGCTTTTTATTTCATATAGATATCTCAATTAGTTTATGAGATACGTTAAGATTAATTATACTAACATTTGTGTGTAAGATTTTGCGAAGTTGTGATCAAAAAATGATAACTCCGAAATTTGAAGATTCCAAGAAATGATTTTCAAAGTATTAAATACCAAGTAAATTTGCTCTAAATTGCTTTTTATTTCATATCGATATCTCAATTAGTTTATGAGATAAGTTAAAATGAATTATACTACTATTTGTGTGTAAGATTTTCCGAGGTTGCGATCAAAAAATGATAACTCCGAAATTTGCAGATTCCAAGAAATGATCTTCAAAGTATTAAATATTAACTAAATTTGCTTTAAATTGCTTTTTATTTCATATCGATATCTCAATTAGTTTATGAGATACATCAAGATTAATTATACTAACATTTGCGCGTAAGATTTTGCGAGGTTGCGATCAAAAAATGATAACTCCGAAATTTGAAGATTCCAAGAAATGATCTTCAAAGTATTAAATACTAAATAAATTTGCTCTAATTTGCTTTTTATTTCATATCGATATCTCAATTAGTTTATGAGATAAGTTAAAATTAATTATACTAATATTTGTGTGTAAGATTTTGCGAGGTTGCGATCAAAAAATGATAACTCCGAAATTTGAAGATTCAAGGAAATGATCTTCAAAGTATTAAATACTAAATAAATTTGCTTTAAATTGCTTTTTATTTCATATCGATATCTCATTTAGTTTATGAGATACGTTAAGATTAATTATACTAACATTTGCGCAAGATTTTGCGAGGTTGTGATCAAAAAATGATAACTCCGAAATTTGAAGATTCCAAGAAATGATCACCAAAGTATTAAATACTAAATAAATTTGCTTCAAATTGCTTTTTATTTCATATCGATATCTCAATTAGTTTATGAGATACGTTCAGATTAATTATACTAAGATTTGTGTGTAAAGTTTTGCGAGGTTGCGATCAAAAAATGATAACTCCGAAATTTGAAGATTCCAAGAAATGATCCCCAAAGTATTAAATACTAAATAAATTCGCTTTAAATTGCTTTTTATTTCATATCGATATCTCAATTAGTTTATGAGATACGTTCAGATTAATTATACTAACATTAGTGTGTAAGATTTTGCGAGGTTGCGATCAAAAAATGATAACTCCGAAATTTGAAGATTCTAAGAAATGATCTTCAAAGTATTAAATACTAAATAAATTTGCTCTAAATTGCTTTTTATTTCATATCGATATCTCAATTAGTTTATGAGATACGTCAAAATTAATTATACTAACATTTGTGTGTAAGATTTTGCGAGGTTGCGATCAAAAAATGATAACTCCGAAATTTGAAGATTCCAAGAAATGATCTTCAAAGTATTAAATACTAAATAAATTTGCTTTAAATTGCTTTTTATTTCATATCGATATCTCAATTAGTTTATGAGATACGTTAAGATTAATTATACTAACATTTGTGTGTAAGATTTTGCGAGGTTGTGATCAAAAAATGATAACTCCGAAATTTGAAGATTCCAAAAAATGATCTTCAAAGTATTAAATACTAACTAAATTTGCTTTAAATTGCTTTTTATTTCATATCGATATCTCAATTAGTTTATGAGATAAGTTAAAATTAATTATACTAATATTTGTGTGTAAGATTTTGCGAGGTTGTGATCAAAAAATGATAACTCCGAAATTTGAAGATTCCAAGAAATGATCCTCAACGTATTAAATACTAAATACATTTGCTCTAATTTGCTTTTTATTTCATATCGATATCTCAATTAGTTTATGAGATACGTTAAGATTAATTATCGTAGCATTTATGCTAAAATTATGCAAGATTTAGTTTAAAAAATCATAACACCGAAATTTAAAGATTCTAAGAAATGATCTTTATAGTATTAAATACCTAATAAATTTGCTTTAAATTGCATTTTATTTTATAACGCTATCTCAATTAGTTTTTGAGATACAATTTCTTTAATATCTGTTCTTAAAGTTTAGAATAATCAAATACAAATATCTTACAAGCGACATCTTTTATTCAATTACAAAACGTATAATTATCAGTTTTGGTTTGAAACTCAACTAAAAAATAACGAAAATTCCAACCAATACATATTAATATATATTTTATTAGTTAACGACTTTTTACAGAAAAATAAAATAATTTTGCTTATAGATTTAATATATAGAAAATTGTAGACGCTTTAATAATCATTAATATACTTTTAAAAACTAAAAACAGTACATAGTTTTTTTTTCAATGTTGTAAAACTTAAAGATGCCTTCCCTCGAGCATAATAGACAGGGTCATATTATAATTTAGCGATAATTCCTCTCTTTACTTCATCTACATAAAAAGTACAATATCCTAAGTGAGATAATTGTTTAATTCATCATCATCGGATTCATCATTTTCATCGACGTCGGCATCGTTTGGAACATCAGGAGTTGGAACGTGACTTAATAAATCCCTCATTGCACCGACTAATGACGCAACACTACGTCTAAGGTCACCGAATTCGGCTCCATCACCTATTTCACCATCCGGAAGCGCCCTAGCTCCATCTTCATCTCTAAAAAATAATTATAAATCATTAATTAATTATAAATTAATAAAAATATGTTTTTACTCTAATAAATTTCCCACCAATTCGTTTGGATTGAAACTGGGTAAAAGAGAACGGAAGAAAATCCCAACTGTACTTGAGTTTGATGTTGTATTTTTGGGTCTTTTTGGTTTTGAGTAAATATTAATGGAGTCATCAGGTGGTAAAGGATCAAAGGTTAAAACACCACCTGTAAAATCCTAAAAAAAATATGAATAAAAATAATATTAAAATTTAATTTTTATTATTTATTTTACTTTTGGTAATGGAGAAACTCCTTTAATGTCGGATAAAATAATATGTCTACAAATACTTTTAGGCATTGGCCCTTGATATCTTTTAGACCTTTTTCCTTCGTAATCTTTAACAATTGGATCTTGTTTATCAACGCGATCAAGAACTTTATTAACGTTCCTTTCCAACCACGGAAGAAGATCACTTTCTTTCCAAATATGGTAACTTCTATTCACATATAATAATACTAATTGAGTTAAAACGGGAGATTGTCTAAAAAGAAAAATGTTTAAACGCATTTTTATTTTTAAAGTTATATTTAACTTACTTTGAATCAAAAAATGCATGATTACTAACTCTATTATCAGGTTGAACTGAACATTTTTCTAAAAGTGGTTTAAGTACCCCCGGAAACATCAACAGGGCATCTTGTAATAAATCATCGGCGTGAGATAAATCCCCATCGGCTAAATGAAAATGAGCGGCGGCTACGGAAAAAGCGAAATTCGGCAATTGGCTCAGATTTTTCGTTGGTTCCAACTCTTCGTAAAAATCGATAAACCACCGATACTCTCTCGAACGTAAAGCGTAAAAATCAATCGCCAATTTGACACCCAACGGATCCTTATCAGGATCTAACGATAATAATAATTTGCAAAACTCTAAAGCTGTTCGATAACAAGCTCGACCACCAACAAACAATAAATGTTTAAATATCGTTATGTATAAAGCCCTAAAAATCATTTACATTAATACAGGGTGTCTCATGTAACTGATTCGTTACAACTTTTTTAGGTTGCTCTATTCATAGGGGTTTGAAATTACCGGAAGTAGACCATAACTTCGTTATTTTAAATAGAATGCCATAGTTTTTATTACACTTTTTAATAGAATATAAAAAAATATGTTGACTTTGATAAAAGATATTGGTACCTGGGGTTTTTCGTTTTCGAGTTATTTTGGTTTTACGCTTTTTTTGGCAAATCTCACCATTCTCTTTAAAATCCCATATCTCAGCCAACGTTCATTCAGAAAAAGCAGAGTGTTAGGAAGTTATGAATATCTGGCCAAAAATCTAATTACAACTAAATCAAGTTGAAAATGTTTAATACCATCTTCTTAATGGTTAGCTAGGATTTATTTCATCTATAAACAGTGCTTAAAACAAAATTTAGGATTTTGAAACGAATATTTGAAAATAAAAGCGAAACAAAGGTTTTGTTGTGGGTTG